>JAMPIV010012601.1:0-49550 GCA_024509875.1 Oreohelix idahoensis | reverse complement strand
AATGGTTCCATTCTAGTCCTCGGTCCTTTAAAGATTGTCTAATGTTGTCCTCCAGCGGACTCTGGGTCGTCCTGGAGGTCTGGATCCCTGGCTCTTTGTTTCCCATGCTTGTCGTGGTAGCCGATCTTCTCCCATTCTGCAGACATGGCCAAACCAAAATCTCTTAGTTGGGGACTGTTTTATTTGGGTCTGCAGGGGATGGGATTTTAGGCCTTGACGTATCGTCTGGTTGCGGACCATGTCTCTTCTTGTTACTTCAACCACTTTCACTCAGATACCTCAATTTCTGAGGTTTGGATCTGGCTTTTTTGTGGGTTGTAGTCATTGCCCACAAGACTCGCATCCATTTCCATATGTCAAGGGGATAGACTGGGACATAGGTGGAGCGGTATACAGCCATCTTCGTTTTCTTACCAACCTCTTTCTTGCTGAGGAATACCTCGATTTTATGGCCTGAAAAAAAGTCTCCCAGCTGCTGCTTTTCGAGTGGCCAACTCTTCTGTGATGCCTCCCTTTCGGTCTATAATAGCTCCGAGGAATTTAAAGTGGTCGACCTGCTCCAGGACCTGTTCTCCCAGCTTAATCTGATGTCTTCTTTCTTCTCGTGAGATCACCGTGGATTTTGTTTTAGAGCTGACTTATGACCATCCCTGTCTTCTCCAGCTCTTCCTTCCAGACTTGCAGGTTGGATTGGAGAAGTGCCTTCTGAATTTAGCAATCCAGGGCAAACATCATCAGCAAAAATTGCCAGCTTCCGAAAAATATAGAACCTGTCTCATCTTCCAGTACCCCACTGAATACTTTCTTGTTCTCTCCTTACATGCCTTGATGGGACATCGTCCATAATGGTGTATGAAGGATGGTATGGTGGTGATAGGATAAACACCTTGTCTTACAACCAGTGGTGGTTGCGTCCTGAACTTACCCCCTTTCTGACCTTAAAATGGCGTTTTTTGGCTGTCCCTCCAACATAAAATTTCTGCAATACTCGGAATGAAAACTGGGTATTCTTTACAATATAAAACTTACAAATTTTATTCAATTATATATAACTGTCACTTCACTTTGTGTTGTTTTGTGTACTGTACAATTTTCACCGATACCATTTCCCTTTGTTGAATGTTATTATTTTCAGGAAGAGTTACATATATAAAGGAACCAATACGGATTAAATGTCTAACTTTCAACCACAGGTTTTAATCCCTTAGATGTGGGCCCGACGTTAACAAACGGCAAAGGATTATGAGTTTGTTGATATAAAAATTAATATGTTACTGGATGGTTATAGTAAATCTGGTAGTTATAATGCTAGGAATTAAAAACCTAGTGAGACCGCAAGTCTGATGTGGGCCATGGAACCGATTCGATTATGAACAGTAATACCACGAGAATTCGGAACTTTGAAAAGCGAGGCTGTAGTCCATACCAGTGATACCATATTTTTAAACTTTCCCACTCCCGCGGTTCTCTCTTTCAAATATGAAACACAAGTAGAACAAGGATTGTTTACCTGAAAAATAAAATTGGCCGAAGGACCCGACTTTCATTATTTTGTCTGCCTACGTTTGAAAATAACAGAAAGTTCAATGGAGATTAATACAAGCTCATTTAGGTCATAGCGACGTGAGCAATTTCCCGTTGTGATATATTGGCACTTTATTAGGATTAACTTTTACTGTTGAGCAAATTATGTGTTTACCTACTCTAACAACTGGATTCAAACTCCTTATTTTGAAAAACTAAAATTGAGTATATAAACACAAAGACACGATCAAAATAAATATAAAAAAAAGAAAAAGGTTAAAGGGAATCCCGTTACAAACAGACGCCCATTGAGTCAGTATTGGGATACTTAGTGTTTTGGTCCCATATTGTTTCTTCACCCAAGGGGGTGCACCACTTGGTGGTAATGGTTGTCAGCACCACACCAGGCCCGACTTAACCTTTTTTGGATCCCGATCGTTTGTTCTTGTCTCTCAAATTAATGAGGCTGTGTCCGGACCCCCGTAGCCGTTATGCGGTCCTAAAAAAATCCCAACCCTCAAACTGGGTGATCACACCATAGGACCACCGAGCTAGGTTAAGCCCAGTGCACTAACGATTGAGCGACCGTGGCCCTCACGTTATTATCCTAACTATCACATAGCAATACTATAATTAATGAAATAAGTAACACCATGTTTTATATTTTTATAGAATGGCACGGCCTATTTTGACATTGTAATATTAATTTGTAAACCATTTGCTAAAATGTATTTTAATGTTTATTATCCATATAATTTCCTTTGGCTTAAACAGATGTTAAAACTGCTTGTATAAGGCCGCTGACATCATAGCTAAGGGTATCCCGGGGTGTCACAGTGTTGTCCACATTGTAGATCGTTTAGTTTAGGTCAAGAATCACCTTATGTTAGAACAGCTCAACGTTTTTGAAGCAAAGAATCTACGAGGGTTGTTCAGGAAAGTAATGCCCCACATTTTTTTTCTGAGGAAACTAATTTATTCACAATGTATGAAATATTGACGCACATTATAAACTGGATGTATCCATTTACACATGCTATTTTTTCCACAGAATCTCCGTCCACTTCTACGGACTTACGCCAGCGCAAAACAGGGTCAATGCATACCTTCCTGTTACCAGCTTCGTTTCCTGTTCACGTAGTGTGGTGTGTTTTGATGTTAAGAAAGAATGGTGTGCATGATAGTTGTACTTGAGTGAGGTCAACTGTGAAGGTCTCTGAGGTAAACAATGAACACATCTGTGTTACAGAGTACCTTCCTTGTTACCACATTTACGATCTCACTCTAAGTTATATTCTTTGTTGACTAGCGTGACTGAAAGCTTACATAAAGTGTTCTAGGGTATTGTAAGAGTGTTGTTTAAAGAATCTCAATACAAAAATCATATACACAAACATATACTAATTACTATGATCAACTCAACTAACTCCAGCTGTTAAATTTTATATTTTAAAATATCTTTTGTTAAACTTTATTGGTCCTGAGCCTACAGTTGTTTTTGGTCAGGACTATAGTTCAATGAGAATCAATTTAGATGGATAGGTGTATTTTCACAATATATATATAAAGATATTTACATACAACAGACAATATTTCCAAAGTACATTGTTACAAATTTTTCAAGTTGATATGTTAATTAACTCTATTTTAACTACAGGTACTGGAAGCAGGAGTGGGGGGATTGTCACCATCCCACTGTCTTTTGTTTCACTAGGATTGCTCATTTATTCTTTGGAGGAACGTTTTGTATAGACAGGAGCTTTTACGTTAGTCGTGATAAGTTGTCCCAGGCCAGATTTTTCACTTATATGGGTGTTGGAATCACAGCAGTTGTAGTTGGGTTGGTTTGGCCAAACACTTCAGTCTCCTCTGGACTTTAACTTCTTTAATACAAGCAGGTGCCAGAGACTCTTTGAAATTGTTCAGACTTCTTCAATGAGCGAGTACTAGCACCAGAAAAGTTCCAGCAGGAACCCCTGTCAATGCAAGTTATGTTTCTGTCTTAATATCAAGCTAATTCCTCCTAATGTACATGAAATCATACATACAAAAGAACATGGTCAGCTCTCTCTGACAACCCTGCTTCTCCCCTTTAGTTTGATGGAACAAATGGTACCAGTTTTCTTTTTCTCTTCCCTAATGGATGCTACGCCTCTGTCATTCCTGCAGTAATCTTGTCCATGCAATAAGATAGGTGTAATGTTCCTGTATGACCATCATATATATAGTCCTGTAGTTTTAAACTTCTTAGATAGTCCCTTATATGATGGATCAACATCTAGGCCATGCTTAAGTCTGCCATGGAACCATTTAATTACAATCTTTTACCATGGCCTTTTCTTACACCCAAACCTTTGTTTAATGAAAAGTCAATAAAATCAATCTTACCACATATCAAGGAAATATAAACAAGTAACGATGAATTAGGCAATCGAATATGGCACACTTTTTTATCACTGTCCGTCTGTTCAGACTGGGCACTTTCAGATGGTAGTATTATTAATAAAAAAGCACAGGTCTGCTCATCGCTTCTTGCTCCTCTGAAATATTTTGGAAAAATGGCAGCGAGTAACCTACTATTTTCGATAAAGTAAAAGGCTTTGACCAATGAGGACCAAGCATCTCTTTTTTTGAATGAATTCTTAAAAAAAATATCTCAAACCACTATGCGTTAACTACTACCAACCTAGATTTGTATATTAGGTCAGCCAATAATATTACGGGCTTCCTTCAAATTTCATCCAATCCCCTTCGTCGTACTATCTTAGCCTTTCTGTCACCTACTTTTTTCCCCCCAAAAATATGCTATCCAATCTAAGCAGACATGACTTGATCTGACAGTATCTCCGATTCTCTTTGTATTATCCCCAATATTTGATTATTTAATGGACTATTTAGATAACTAACAACATATTCTTGGTCAACAAGTCTTCAGGTACACTAATATATGATTTTTTATGAGGCTAAGTGGCTTGGTTCAAAATTCTATCTGTTTTTCTATGTTAGTTGTTTATTTTTAAACTACCTCCTGTTCAATTCTTTTTCCATGTACTTTCAAGCTAATTACGAGAGTCTCTCGTAGTACGTGAGAATTTACGTCATTCGCAATAAGAGCTAAGCGTGTTTTCATAACCGTAGTGTCCACATTTTCTAACGTTTACATCGTAATTTGAAAACCGCTTAAGGCAAAGCTAGCAAGTTGGTTTTATTTTTAGAAACTATGTGAGACTTGATTTGCGTTGGGTTATCTATCCGTGCCCCTCCCCTCCACAATGTATTCTAGGCAAATATTTCACTTGAACTTGGAAAACTGGTACGTTTATCTCAAGGTTACCCAGAAGCATTGGGTACCTTTAATTTCGGCCTTGAATTAAGGTTTTCGTGGTGATTGCAGATGATGCCACTCCATTGTCTGCCTTTTCGTCCCCGGCTCAAAATAGAGCGCCCAGGCTTCGTCACCTGTGACGATCCGGGACAAGAAAGCCTCCTCTTCAGCATCAAAACGCTCCAACAATTCAGAACAGATGGTTTTCCTTTGACGTCTGTGATTGGTTGTGAGACTTTGAGGAACCCATCTTGCGCATACCTTCGAATATCCGGGATCGTCGATAATTACCATCGCACTTTCACTGCTGACTTAAAGCTGCAGGGCTAATTGTCGACTTGTGATGAGATGATCATCACGAATAATGGCATCGGCGCGCTGCAACATGTCTGTGCTGGTGGCTGTGGCAGGACGCCCAGACCGTGACCGATCATGTAGCTCCGTATCTCCACTTCCTGAAGCCTTAACTCTCTGAACCCAACGTCCAACGTTGGTCCTATCGACTGCACAACATTTACACACAACACACAAACGTTTTTGAATGTTCCCCACTCTTTCTTTCTCCGCCACCAAGAATTCAATTACAGCTCGTTGTTTGTAACGCATGACGTACACATATGCCATTTTCACAGACTACTATAGCGGCGCTATCTGTTGGACGACCGTACAATTACGCACATGTACGCGAGAAACATCAGTGTTACTACGTGTAAATTTTCGCTTTGCTATCTTTATTCTGGGATGAGAAAAAAAATGCGGGGCATTACTTTCTGAGGAACCCTCGAAGTATTTAAAGTGTGAAACATCCCTTCTGTTTTGTGGTGCACACTTCTGTAAATTATTTTTTTTAAAAGACACACACACGTAAGTGAAGTCCTGTTGTATCGAAAACTAAACGTTCCAGCAAACCACATGCTCCAAAAAAGAACACATGTTATTTGCAAGGCCAATGCATAAAGACTGAAATATTATCACGAGAACTCCAGTCTCTTTTAAAAAAGCACGAATCCATATATGGATATTATTTACAATTTTTAGCTTCCTTTGATATTTTGTTTATGCTTTACAGACCATCCAGAGAACCGTGCAATCATTATTAAAATTTGGAAATAAAAAAGAAATAATTCAAGGCCACATGAACTTGTAAATTAAATCCTATAGTGTATAGTATTTACATTATTATGCATAAATAATGTGTGCACAATTTTATCGGAAAAGATGTTTACATTTTAGTCAATGGTGGCTTGTGTATGCCATATTTTGAAGCAGAGGTTTGGGTGGAGGTGAGGATAGTCATCGCAACCCTCGCAAATGACATGTGTTCTTTTTGGAGCATGTGGTTTGCTGCAGACTCTACATCTTCTGTCATTTTCTGCTTAGCTCCTTCAAGCCTCTGAGCTTTGTTGGTTGTTCTCAGTCTTCCAAGGGGGTTGCCTTGATACCCCCCTGTGGGTCAGGCATTAAATCAGAAGCAGACTACAGCAAGGCATCAATCAGAGATAGTTTGAAATGTTTTAGTGTCATTTTTCTACATTCATACTTTCTACTCTTTATGCTGGACATAGCATGGGGAAAGTCTCTAACACGCCACACCCATATGGCAGTATTTCGTACGGGAGTAATTCTTATCTTATTGTGTCGCATTCACGCTTCACGAAGACGTGTTAAGTTACGCCAGGTTATTAGACGGTCAGCGACAATATTTTATCGCATAATCTGTCTGACCATCTTTTCAAGCAACGGTGCTTGTATATCCAAGCTTGTGTTGGGCAGGAGTGCTGAATAGAACCAGATTTGTTTATTTGGCGAAACACAGGTGACTAGCAACCATCCCTGAGTCATTACGCCAGAAAAACACGGTCACAATATTATGATGGACAGATGTGTGTTTGTAAGTTTGTACACAAGGGGCGTCGGACATAATATTATCATATATAGGAGACGTGACCTTTGCAAAAAATTGTCCATGTCGGAAATATTTTGAAGGTACCACACCCGACCTGTTTGAATATGATTGAAGCGTTTATTTAACTCCATAACATACGAAGGCGTGGGAAGAGAGGGAATATAGTCAGACCATTGACGCAGTTTTGTTTCACTGTGAATTTCACGCTCGCCAAGACAACATCATACCTCGCCAGAGTGAAGACTAGATTCAAAATTCCTTTTGTTAAAAATTATTGGGAAACCAAATAAGACTTACAAGGCACAGGAAATCTCCACATTTTAATAAGGAATACCGGGACTAAGAAACTGAAGAAACACACGGAGTCAGAGAGAGAATCGTTTGTAAAATTAAAGACATCCCAGACGTGTGTAAAAGAACGATTCGTATCTTTTATTCATCTGAGCAACACGTCTGTAGCCAAGATTGGCATAAGTTGTGATTTATATTTCATATTTTATTACTAACATGTGAACTAACATATATATGTTTTATCCCGATGGGTTTAATTTAATTCTCATCGAGGGTAAATTCTGACATGGGATGGTGATGTTGGAAGATACGAACCCATAACTATGGGTTGGAAACGCAATACTCAGAAGAGCATTCGTTTCTATTCTTCTATCATAGTTATTGGTGGTACCAACAGAAAGTACTATCTCTGGAACCAAGTGAAGATAGAAGTGGACTGACGTTGTGAGAGATGCCATCATAAGAGGGTCTTATAGACATACGCAGGACTAGCGTGGCCGTTACTCCTTGATGTTCTGGGAACGTGCGGCGCCTGTACTTTGACCAGAGACGAGTGACAGCAGTGTACAGAAAACCTTCTCATCAGGAGGAGGATAAGAGTCATCATTGGCAGCTACGTTAACCTATATGCTTCCATTTGAACTTCTTATCCAAAAACTATCACTCGAGTGATGACAACTTCATTTTGTAACTAACTATTATTCCTTTCTTTTATATTGTTAAACTTAAAGTGATTATTACATTTTGTTATTTGCAATTATACACATGTAACTTCGATTCAATCATTTTAAATGTACTACATGTTTGTCTCAGTCAAAGTTACTAAACACCCACTCTAAACAGAACTATATTATAATAATAATTCCACTGATTAACTCAGCGTTGGGGGCTTAACGAGCTAGAATAAACCATTGCTTAAATTCTTCATGAAAGATGTAGGCAGATTACAGAATTAACGTGCTCAGCAGCTGCCAGCATTGTTTTCGCTTATTTGAATATCTTGTGAAGACTCCGATGTGATAGAAGCTTTACTACTCTTCTATCGACATTTCTGCCAAGAGTAATCTTGTGTAAAGATAGACTCCATTGAAGCCTATAATAAATACACTTGAGTTTTAGCCCCTGTTGGACCACTACTGCAAAGCAGGGGAGGCAATACCGTCACATGTGTCACAGATTACAATGGTGAGTTCTGCGGTGAAGGAGGGTGAAGAGAAAGGAGAAGAGGTTCATCTCTAGCTCCCATGCTTACCATTGGATACCTCAGAATCACGGAGAATGTAGAGGTCCCTTCATCTTTCTCGCGGCTTCAGAGGCGCCAAGTGCGGTCATTACAAGGAAGGTTACACGAAGTGCTCACTGATATTCCTGGTAGAACTGACTTGGTTACACAGGACATCAGACTTACCTGTCGTGAGCCCATTCAGCTGCAACCAAATCCTAATCCTTTTTACTTTATAACTTCAATCCAGAAAGATGTAAATTATAGGTCAGATCAAGTGTTATCGCCCCAGTCGAATTATCATATTCCCTCCTATACATCAACATACGGTAGAAGAATAAGTCCCGATGGACAGTTATAGACTTCCACCACTTGAAGATTATCATGAGGGTAGATATAGCAGGTTCACAATATTTTACTAAATTATAGTTATAGACGGCATTGTGGAAAATTAATTTGGCAGAAGTTCCTAAACTATTTATAGCATTCTGTAGTCCTCAGGGGTTTTTCCAGTTCAAGTGGTTTGTGGTAGTGTGTGCTCCGGCTTATTTTTGTGTGTTTAATGAGAATGCTTGTGAGTGGACGGAAGGATGTTATTACATATATTGATGACATCTGCCTGTTTCATGACACTTGGGATGAACATGTAGAGGGATTGAAGTCAAAAATTAAAAAGTTAAAATTACAATTTACTCTAGAGAGTAGATTTTACCAGGGACACTGAGAAGAGCTATACCTCTACGGTTTCCACATTGTAGATTGTCACCCTTTTTGAAAATCGGTGTTATGATGGCAATCTCCCAATCCTTGGGTATGGCCTTGTTGCACCAAGCTGCCTGTAGTACATTTAAGAGTCTAAAAGAAACCATTCTTATTATCACAATATGTGATAAGAAGACTCTAGTGATGGGTAGTACACACATTGAGAAAACTTGTTGATAGCGTTACATGACATCCATATTCTGGCATCCCCAGAGTAAGAGAAGTAGAAGAAAATAAAAAGAAGAGACAGAAAAGATAACTAGGTACAGCAACAAATACACTGTCAAGTAAATAGGTACAACACATCAAGGCCCAACTCTAACACCTGACTACATAGATTACAGGTATATTACTAGGTACAGCAACAAATACACTGTCAAGTAAACAGGTACTACACATCAAGGCCCAACTCTAACACCTGACTACATAGATTACAGGTATATTACTAGGTACAGCAACAAATACACTGTCAGGTAAACAGGTACTACACATCAAGGTGCAACTCTAACACCTGACTACAGAGATTACAGGTATATTACTAGGTACAGCAACAAATACACTGTCAAGTAAATAGGTACTACATATCAAGGCCCAACTCTAACACCTGACTGCAGAGATTACAGGTATATTACTAGGTACAGCAACAAATACACTGTCAAGTAAATAGGTACTACATATCAAGGCCCAACTCTAACACCTGACTACAGAGATTACAGGTATATTACTAGGTACAGCAACAAATACACTGTCAAGTAAACAGGTACAACACATCAAGGCCCAACTCTAACACCTGACTACAGAGATTACAGGTATATTACTAGGTACAGCAACAAATACACTGTCAAGTAAACAGGTACAACACATCAAGGCCCAACTCTAACAACTGACTACAGAGATTACAGGTATATTACTAGGTACAGCAACAAATACACTGTCAAGTAAATAGGTACTACATACCAAGGCCCAACTCTAACACCTGACTACAGAGATTACAGGTATATTACTAGGTACAGCAACAAATACACTGTCAAGTAAATAGGTACATCACATCAAGGCCCAACTCTAACACCTGACTACAGAGATTACAGGTATATTACTAGGTACAGCAACAAATACACTGTCAAGTAAATAGGTACTACACATCAAGGCCCAACTCTAACACCTGACTACAGAGATTACAGGTATATTACTAGGTACAGCAACAAATACACTGTCAAGTAAATAGGTACAACACATCAAGGCCCAACTCTAACACCTGACTGCAGAGATTACAGGTATATTACTAGGTACAGCAACAAATACACTGTCAAGTAAATAGGTACTACATATCAAGGCCCAACTCTAACACCTGACTACAGAGATTACAGGTATATTACTAGGTACAGCAACAAATACACTGTCAAGTAAATAGGTACTACATATCAAGGCCCAACTCTAACACCTGACTACAGAGATTACAGGTATATTACTAGGTACAGCAACAAATACACTGGAGTTTGGACACCGAGGTAGATCATTCCTGCCAACACAAACAGGTTTTAATTAGCTGCTGTTAGTAAACGAGTAAGATAGCCTGCTTATATGAGGCCCTTTTACCATAATGAAAGATGTCCCGAGTGTCATAAAATTGGCCGCATTCTTGATGACGTATGTCAAGAATATTTTCATCCATGTGAGTATAGCACAACATCTTTGAAATAATGGATTGAGCCGTTGAAGAGCTAAAAATTGTTGATATTTGAGTACAAAAATGAATCCTTGTAAATCCAAATAGAAGTAGACATAGTTTTGAGTTTTATCTGTAACTACTTTTCATTTCCTGTTTAATATTTATGTAGGTACACATCCACATGAGAGCTGGTGGTAGACACGTTTGTCTAGGATGTTGTGTATGATGATCACGTGATGGTGAAAAGCGCTCATTCAGCGGTGACGGAACAGCTTTTGAGAACATCATTATTTGTATCCATGCAAAATTTATCCACTGTGTTCATCAAGGGATGTTTGCGTAGAATAGACGGATTGAAGTGGTATGCCAAGATTACTAATATGAACTGATGACAAAAAATAATGCAAGTGTAAATGGAAGAATATGTGATAAGAAGACTCTAGTGATGGGTAGTACACACATTGAGAAAACTTGTTGATAGCGTACTACAGGTACTACATATCAAGGTCCAACACTAACACCTGGCTACAGAGATTACAGTTATATAACTAGGTACAGCAACAAATACACTGTCAAGTAAACAGGTACTACACATCAAGCCCGAACTCTAACACCCGACTACAGAGATTACAGTTATATAATTAGGTACAGCAACAAATACACTGTCAAATAAACAGGTATTACACATCACGGCCTAACTTTAACACCTGACTACAGAGATTACAGTTATATAACTAGGTACATCAACAAATACACTGCCAAGTAAACAGGTACTACACATCAAGGCCCAAATCTAACACCTGACTACAGAAATTACAGTTATATAACTAGGTATAGCAACAAATACACTGTCAAGTAAACAGGTACTCCACATCAAGCCCGAAATCCAACACCTGACTACAGAGATTACAGTTATATAACTAGGTACAACAAAACATACACTGTCAAGTTAACAGGTACTACACATCAAGTCCGAACTGTAATACCTGACTATAGAGATTACAGTTATATAACTAGGTACAGCAACAAATACACTGTCAAGTAAACAGGTACTACACATCAAGCCCGAATTCTAACACCTGACTATAGAGATTACAGTTATATAACTAGGTACAGCAAAAAATACACTGTCAAGTAAACAGGTACTACACGTCACGGCCCAACTCTAACACCTGAGTACAGAGATTACAGTTATATAACTAGGTACAGCAACATATACACTACCAAGTAAACAGGTAATAAACATCAAGGCCCAACTCTAACACCTGACTACAGATATTGCAGTTATACAAGGGGATTGACATAAGTCTTGGGCCTGACCATGAAGGACATGTCACAGAGAGCTGAAATTTTGTATAGTGTTTATTCCTTTTCAATATAGCCATCGTCTGAATTGACACACTTCTGCCATCTCTGCTTGACCTTGAAAAGACCTTGGGAGTAGAACACCCTATTTTTCAAACTAAACCAGTCATCACATGCCAGTATAACCTCTTCATCGCTGTCAAAATGATTTCCTTTTAGCTGTTTTTTTAAGATTTGGGAATAGAAAAATGTCTGATGGAGCCAAATCTGGAGAATATGGTGGGTGTGGAAGAATTTCAATATTCAAATCGTTGGCTGCTAGCTGCACAAGCCGTACTTTGTGAGAGGGCGCGTTGTCTTGAAGCAAAGGAAGACTTTGAGTGTGCGTTATCCCTCGTTTCCTGGTCACAACCTTTCTTAGTTTAGTGAAAAGATCTGCATAGTACTGTCCATTAACTGTGTTGCCACGAGGCAGACAATCTTTCAAAAGGACACCTTTGCCGTCCCAAAAAACAGTCAGCATCACTTTTCCTGCAGATTTCTGTGCTCTCGGCTTGACAGGTGTTGGGGAGCCCGGGGTTTTCCATTGCATGCTGGCAGTTTTGGATTCGGGGTCATAATGGTGTACCCAAGTCTCATCTACTGTCACCATGGTCTCCACAAAATTTTTTGACTGACACTTTTTGAGCAACTGTTGACAGCAATTTACCCTCGTTTACTTCTCTTCACGTGTCAACAGTCGCGGAACCCAGCGTGCACACACTTTTCTCATGTTCAGTCTGTTGTGTAAAATTCTATAAACTGTTCTTTCATTTAGTTTTACTCTACTAGCTATCTCCACAATTGTCATTTTTCGATCCTGGTCAATGATTTTCTTCACTCTTGTTGCATTTTCATCATTGCACTCTGAGGCTGGTCTACCAGATCTTGGCAGATCAGCAACATTTGAGCGGCCGCACTTAAACTGTTGACACCAGTTTTTTACCGAAGTATATGAAGGACAAGAATCACGAAACACTGGTTCCATCTCCCTGTGTATTTCTGTAGGTGTTTTTTCCTGAAACATCAGAAATTGTATCACAGCTCTGGCCTCCTTCTTTTCCATTGTTTTGTCAAATCTTTGGAGCAGCAGATCTGGTCAATAGGGTACATTGCGCCGTGCATCGTAGCGGGAAAACCCATTGAAGAAACAAACGCATACTTCACACATTCAGTGCAAATATGATGAACTTTAAATGTGCCAAGTTTCATCTTCCTCCTGTGACTCCTTCATGGTCAGGCCCAAGACTAATGTCAATCCCCTTGTATAACTAGGTACAGAACAAATACACTGCAAAGTAAACAGATACTACACATGAAGCCGCAACTCTAACACATGTCTACAGAAATTACAGTTGTATAACTAAGTACAGTAACACATACACTGTCAAGTAAACAGATACTGCACATCAAGATCTAACTCTAACAACTGACTACAGAGATTGCAGTTACATAACTAGGTACATCAACAAATACACTGTAAAGTTAACATACACTACACATCAAGCCCCAACTCTAAAACCTGACTACAGAGATTACAGTTATATAACTAGGTACAGCAACACATACACTGTCAGGTAAAAATATACTACACATCAAGCCCCAACTCTACCACATGTCTACAGAAATTACATTTATATAATTAGCTACAGTAACACATACACTGTCAAGTAAACAGATACTACACATCAAGCCCCAACTCTAACACCTGACTACAGAGATTACAGTTATATAACTAGGTACAGCAACACATACACTGTCACGTAAACAGATACTATACATCACGCCACAACTATAACACCTGACTACAGAGATTACAGTTACAATGTATATAACTAGGTACAGCAACAAATACACTGTCACGTAAACAGATACTACACATCACGCCACAACTCTAACACCAGACTACAGAGATTACAGTTATATAACTAGGTACAGCAACAAATACACTGACAAGTAAACATATACTACACATCAAGTCCCAACTCTAACACCTGACTACAGAGATTACAGTTATATAACTAGGTACAGCAACACATACACTGTCACGTAAATAGATACTACACATCAAGCCCCAACACCCACAACTGACGACGGAGATTACAGTTATGTAACTAGGTACTGCAACAAATATACAGTCAAGTAAACAGCGACTACACATCAAGTCCCAACTCCCACAACTGACTACATAGATTATAGTTATATAGCTAGGTACAGCAACAAATACACTGTCAAGTAAACAGATACTACACATCACGCCACAACTCTAACACCTGACTACAGAGATTACAGTTATATATCTAGGTACAGCAACAAATACACTGTCAAGTAAACAGAAACAACACATCAAGCCCCACCTCCGACAACTGACTACAGAGATTAGAGTTATATAACTAGGTACAACAACAAATACACTGTCAAGTAAACAGATGCTACACATCAAACCATAACTGCAACACCTGACTACAGATTTTACAATAATATAATACGTTACAGCAACAAATACACTGTCAAGGAAACAGATACTACACATCAAGCCACAATTCTAACAACTGACTACAGAGATTACAGTTATATAACTAAGCACAACAACAAATACTCTGTCAAGTAAACAGATACTACACATCAAACCATAACTGCAACACCTGACTACAGAGATTACAGTTATATAACTAGGTACAGCAACAAATACGCTGTCAAGTAAACAGATACTACACATCAAGCCCCAACTCTAACAACTGACCACAGAGATTACATTTATATATCTAGGTACAACTTCAACAAACATGGTCAAGTCAAAATCTTGGTAGCAAAATAGACAAAGTTGGAGGTACAGTCAGGGATATCAAAATAAGAATACAAAAAGCAAGAGGAGCTTTCATTGCATTGGGAAATATATGGAGATCAAGAGAAATCGGATCCAACACGAAAATAAGAATCTTCAACTCAAATGTGAAGTCAGTCCTATTGTATGGCTCTGAGACATGGAGAACAACAAAGACAACTACCAAAAAGCTATTGACTTTCATAAATGGGTGCTTGCGTAGAATAGCGGATTAAAATGGTATGACAAGGTTACTGTTGACGTCGAAATATTAGCAACCACTGTAGATGGTGTGCTGATGAAGGCAAATCAGCAGGTCGGACTTACAGATGGCCGACATGGTGTGTTGGTGTACAGACAAGTCAATGAGCGAATGCGTGTAGTAAGACAGCGATGATCACACACACCCAAAAACCCATGAAATATTCAGGAAATTCTTGGAAACGACTGTGGTACGATTGATCACGGTTTATTAACTCCACAGACACAAGGACATCATCAATACACTGTCAATGGGACATCGTTCACACACATCATGGAATAACAACAGTTCATTACATCCAATATCAACGACTTCTCTTAACAGACTGCAGGTATCGCAGTGCTAGCAGTACGTCAGTAATTCCTCTCTACCTTCTCTGACGAAATAAGCCATGTAAGGCTCTGGCGAAATAAGCCGCATAAGTGCCGGGCTTCAAAATATATAATGTTCTCTATATCTCCTCTGACAGAACAAGTCATGTAAATCTCTGGCAAAATAATGAAAATGTACCTTTACCTTCACTGACAGCATCAGAAATAAGTCACATAAATATCAGCCATCAATCCTTGGCTTTCAGAAATATCTCGGGGAATCTCCAACATTTCTATAACACAAAACTATCTCCCCGTACACACAATCAGAACAACATGGCTGACCAGACCGCTCAAACGCCCAGAGCGAACTGTCAGGAGATATCGCATATCAGTCCCGCTCAAAACCGTCACGCATGCGCCGATAGCCGCGAGACGTGAGTTGTTCTCACACGAGAACTTTCTGGAAGGATCTCGACAAATATTCGAGAGAAATCGCGAACAGAGAAACTTAACACACACAAATGGTAAGTCAAGGGAGATAACAACTAAATCTGACCTGACATACAAGAATATAAATGTTTACATCCCGTAGTTTAAAACCAAACTGACTATAACAGTCTACCGCACCCCCCGGGGAGAAAAATGACATCATTTTTTGTGTGAAAAAAAAATAAATCGAATGGAAAAAACAAATGAGGGCGGTAGCATACAAATATCTACACCAAAGTATATCCTATATAAAGTCATGAACACAAGAAGAATAGGAGTAAGAGTAACGAAGAGGTATGCAGATAGTACGCCAAGTGAACAAAGACTAGATGGGATACGAGAGGAAAGAGTAGAGATGAAGGGAAGCAATGTCCTCAGAAAAAAGAAGACAGAAATATGACATGGCAAACAAATGCATATTAAAATAAACACCTATGTAGTACAATAGCATACATGATAATCTAAATCTTTAAAAGAAAAAAGCATAATGAGCATGATAACTCAGTCAACAAGATCATAACGTATAAATGATGCGCTGATAAAGGGCATCAAAATGTACAACGCCATTGTATAAGGTTATTACTGACGCACAATGGTGCGTCGGGTGAGAAAAGTACCTCACAACCTTAGAGAAAGTACCAACATTATATAAATAGTAGCCACCACTATCGCACCATAAAGTGCGTGGTACAGAAAAAAAAAAATTGCCATACTATCATGACTACATATATCTCAAAAAAAAATAATATAAAAGCGACAAGTCCCGCAAGTATAAATTACGAAAATAGAGTTGTCAATAAAATATCTTCTAATATAATACCCTATACTAAAGTACAGTATAATCAACTAACTGAACTAAGCCACAAATAAGAGATGCTTCTCGAAGTCTAAGAGCATCCACATCGTAGAAAGGCATCAGGGTCATCAAAAGTAGCGTCAAATGCCAAATGGTAACACTGGAACGGTAACTCTTGATATATCTGGTAAACTGATAAAACCCTCAGTAAAGCAAAACCGACTCTCATGGAAGAGCTTAAGCTGTGAAAAATACAAATGAGAATCTTAGGCAGCCTACACTAAAGCATTGATCCACCAATACAGCTGGTCCACCTTGTAGGCAGCCTCCACTAAAACATGGATCCACCAATACAGCTGGTCCACCATATAGGTAGCCTACACTAAAGCATGGATCCACCAATACATCTGGTTCCCTTGTAGACAGCCTATACTAAAGCATGGATCCACCAATACAGCTGGTCCACTTGTAGACAGCATAAACTAAAGCATGGATCAACCACTACAGCTGGTCCCCTTGTAGTCAGCCTACACTAAAGCAAGGATCCACTAAACAGCTTGTCAAATTGTAGACAACCTACACTAAAGCATGAATCCACCAAATACAGCCTTGGTCCACCTTGTAGGCAGCTTACACTAAAGTATGTGTGGTTTCTGTAACAATTAATGGTACAAGATGAGGTTCCCAGCCACATGTATGCATTGTTCTGTATTATTCCTCCAGGTTGTGTCTTTTCACTTTGGTTGGTGTTACTTTTGAGGTTATTGTCCCTTTCAGTAAGTGACTCCAGCCGGCATTTCTGGTATGATGTTGTCTTTTAAACAAACGCGTATTTATGTCAATCCTACATGTGTACTGATCAAAAATCTCTTAGGTCATTATACATCTTGGCTATTCTAGCAAGCCATGTCGGACCGTCGTAGTTTACCATGTGGGATTTTAGTCTTTGACATCACAGATCATATAGTATACTACAATAATTATAGAGCGATGTATGAATATGGGCAGTCAGTGAGACAGCTTTTGTTTTCTGCTTTTATTGTGTCTATTGTCACAACCTTCATCCTATCACATCCTGTGTAACATTGTTCTCCAGTTATCACGTGCCGATCCTTTCTGGTCTGTGCCACATGTCGTGGTTATCTCCCTGCCCAAGTTCATGTTCAAGTCTGATTCCGATCCCACTCTCCATTTGTTGGTTTTATTATTGCTGGTTACATTCTTAGTAATTAGTTATAGTTAGTTTTCTAGTTGTAATTGGATGTGAGAGTTTGTTTTCGTTGCTTCGGATTAGAATAAGAACTTGTCGTTCTCTCTTTATTCCACAACTTTGTTTCTCACTAACACTACTACTTTTGGAATATTTCACTTGAATTATTTACTCTTCCATTCCACAACTTTGTTTCTCACTATTTACAGTGTTTCCCAAAAGTCTGGATTCATAGAGAATTCGGCTGCTACTTGTTTTTGTGAGGATCCCTGTCTTGTGTACATGAGAACAATCTTTGTGCGTTAATCTGCTGCAAATGTCGTATCCATATGGCAGGGCACAGACAACAATTATTACATAAGTTAGAAAGGATCAATCTATCGGCGAATAAATTTAGATAAAAAATACAAATTGCCTATATTTCCAGACGTTTGGCCCATCCCTATATTTCCAGACGTTTGGGTAAACAGCCCATCCTATCCCTCCTTAGACGTTTTACGACATGGCCCATCCTATATTTCCAGACGTTTGGCCCCGGTCCTATATTTTCCAGAGAACAATCTTTGGCCCATCCTATATCCCATATTGGCCAGACGTTTGGCTCATCCTATGTTTCCAGACGTTTGGCCCATCCTATATTTCCAGACGTTTGGCCATCCTATATTTCCAGACGTTTTTGGCCCATCCTATATTTCCAGACGTTTGGCCCATCCTATATTTCCAGACGTTTTGCCCATCCTATATTTCCAGACGTTTGGCCCAGCCTATAGTTATGTACTAAATATTATGTGTAACCATGTGAGATGCTTTCTCGTATTCCCCATTGTGGTAGGCACACCATAGGCTGGGAGCCCCCTGCTCTCTACGGGACTTCAAATCTCATCATTCCTGTACGTTAGTCTATGCTAATAATTTTTAAGTCTATTTATTAAATTAAACTGTGGCCTTGTGGCGAGGAGTTTTGTAGAGCTAGTAGACCATTCCTCCAGTTCCAGAGAAACAAATAATCTGCTTGTATGCAGCACTGTTACCGTAATGAATATGGGCTACTTTCTAAATCATGTAAGTCAAGAATCAACTTATCCAAGTCAGAACAACACTGTATCTTAGATGCAATGAATTTAGTAGCTGACGGGTTAGACATCTCTTGGTGTTTGGAGGACCTGAAAGTAAATTACGACAGTCACAAAATAATGTTGTCGTACATAAAAAACAAAAACTTCATTACCAATGTGTTTTTCTGTAACCGCTGTTTCTCTCCCTTTGTCACATTTTTTTGTCTGTGCTTATTTACAATAGCACTGGTCGCTCAAAGCCGAGTGGAACAGTCCCAGTTACGGTGGTTTGGTCACGTGTGTAGTATTGGAGAAGAACGGCTGCCACGACACATATGGTAAGACAATAGCCAGGGATCCGGATCTCCATGACGACACATAGTTTGCTGGGAGGACAACATTAGACAATTCCTGAAGGACAGAGGACTGGACTGGAAGCAGTTTACATGATAACATGGCGCTCTCTCTGGCTAACCTCTACACCCTAAGGTGGAAAAGGTTTGTGTCGTTTGGTTTTAAGGACCATCTTCACTGCACACGGACAACTCCATCAGTGCTCCCATCTCCTCCCTTAGATCTCAAGGAGGATATCAGCACAGTGCACGAACTCCAAAGCACATTCGAGAATCCCAAATGTGTGTATTTAGGAATCATACATTTTATAAATATTTTTTTATTGGATAGGTTTTCCTAATTTTGTAAATTCTGTTAGGGCAAGGGCCGTAAGGCCTACTCTTTACGATTTCCAATTGCAATGGAGTTTTTAACGTGTGCAACGCACTTGGAACCTACTATTTGTTCGCCCTTATCCGAGAAGGCTAGGCATCCAATCACACTACCCAGGGGATCATCGGGAGAATGATATGATTAGGGCCCAGTGGTTCTGAAAAAATTCCATAATAAATATTCCTCAGACTGAGAACCGAACCCTGTACCTTTATAATTAGAGGCGGGCGCCATACTCCTTAATCAGTTCGGCACCCAAATGTAGAAGAGAAAATACTAAGTAAGAAAGTGCGCTATTTGGCGCCGATGAAACTTTTTCGGTACACATATCGTCGAGTTCAATCGTTATATGAGAACGCAAAACTGTCATTGAAAAGTGGCAGAGCATATAAGTGTTCACTACTTTAACATGTGCATCAAATTCCAAATTATTTAAAGTCTTTTACTCTAAACATAAAACACACAGTAAAATTTTAATAGTATTAAAAAGTATACTAATAAAAATTAGTAAATTGTTTATGCCTTTTATAATTTTGTGTAAAAAATTCATAAAGTTAAAAAAAGGAATAAAAATATGTTATTTATTATCACTTTTGTTAATAACTAAATTGTTCCCCTTTGGAAGAAAATAGGATGCTTTCCCCAAACTACCCTGTTTCTGCTTCTTAAAGTATCACATGGTTAAGTTTTTTTGTTTCTTTTTGTTTCACTTATTTCTGAGATTCGACATCCGGTCAAAACCTGACAAGAGGTGTGATATCTCGGTTATAAGCGGGGTATATTGTGCGCATTTTTATTACATTTTGATGTACTGTTATTTCTGTCCTTTATTTAATTATGTGTGTGTGTAAGGGGGAGAACATATATTAGCCATGAAAAGATATATTTCTATGAAGCACCGCTAGCTGCCTGTCTGACCGTCACGTCGTAAGGTTTATTCTAGTGTTTCTGCTTGTTCAATCCATTTACTTATTTATTTATATTTTCTAAGTGTAATGATTTTACCTATATATCTATTATTGCTAGTGTGCCGACGTGTCGTTAAAAGTACTACTAGCTGAAATGACCAAAAACAACCTGGCGGAGGACTGTGGAGGCTGAGATGCAAAGAATGAACCAGAGTTGGGGCACTGTACGAAGGATGGCCACCGACCGAGCAAAGTGGAATCAATTTGTTGTTGCCCTACAAGACGCCACTAGGCGTGATGGCCACTGACTGCTTTGACGGTCGGCGGCTGAGGATCAAAGAAGAAGTAGCTGAAATGAAGTTCCATGTAAGTTTTTCGTTTCCTCTTGTGTCTACCGATAGTCTGGTCTCCCTTAACTCCAGCTGATTTATGACTTTGTCAATGATGTTTTGACGTATGGTGTCTAAAATTGCAATAAGTAATTATTCCTTTGGATTGTTTATTGTTTCACTGTGTTTTTTTATTTGATATGTCAGTGATAAACTGTCTGTCTTGTTCTACGATTTTGGTTCGTTCTTGGTGGAATGTCTGCTTTATTTTTCTACCCGTAGTTATGTAACTGTAATCTCTGTCGTCAGTTGTCGGAGTTGGGTTTGATGTGTCGTTTCTGCTTACTTGAAATCGTATTTGTTGTCAAACTATTTATTAATTTAGTTAATGGTTTCAACAATCCTTCTCATACCACTATGACATATATTAATAATCCCAACTTATGTGACAGCTATGTAATTCTGCTCCAGTCAGTCCATCTGCAGTTCAATCAGTATTACTAATCTATCCCAGTTAGCCCGTCTACAGCTCTGTCAGCATTACAAATATATCCCAGTCCGCTCATCTGTAGGTCTTTGAACGTTACAAATATGTCCCAGTTGGCTCGTTTGTAGGTCTGTAAAAATACACATTTATCCCAGTTATATCATCTGTAGTTCTGTAAACATTACAAAGCATTCCCAGTTAGCAGCCACCGAGTCTAATATCAGACAGGCAAGGCAGAATTACAAACCATGATGAACTGAAGAACTACAAATGCTGATGATGAACTACGCAACAGAGACAGAAGAAACAACCGATGACAATCACAAACACTGGTCACGTGCGAAATCTGATTTCTTTATGCCTTGTCACAGTTTTGTAAAAGGGGTTCGGGAGGTAGCATTTTGTTGTTGTTGGAAGGACAACAACATAATTATGAAAACAAATAATCAATTAAATAAAAGCTTTTAATTGTATGCATTAATTATTTCCAGTTAAGCTACGAAATATTATAAGTATATATAAACAAATAAAACGGTATTGAATCAGTTTTACAAATAAACAGTGCACATGAAACAATGGACGATTCGGGTTTTAACGTTCGTCAGCCACAGTTACAAACAGACAACAAGGACAAGAAATATAGATTATAGACTACAAATACGTAATATATATAAACACAGATGTAGAGCAATAATAAAGCAAAGAAACTACAAATCCAAAAGGAATTAATAAATACAAGAAATTCAACAATCAACGAAAATCAAAAGAAGAAATGGGAATAAAAAGCCCTGATGTAAGACTCTCCGCTGAAAGAATCGGTCACACAATGAAAAATTGTCTCAATGGCGACCCATAGCGATGAATCAAAGTCTATATAAATCAAAATGTATTTACTTACAAATAATATAAGTTCATCATGTACATTATATGCATGTTATAACATTTGCATTGTTTTTAATTGTATTTTAAATATATATTTTTAAAAAAACATTTCCACCCGCAACGAGTTATAAAGTAGTAAATACTTATATGGTCTGTCACTCTAAATGCTAGTATAAAGTTACCATCGCACTGGTATCGTAGATTTGCGCACCAAAGTGTGTCGTCAGTGCTGAAAAGTGCTCTTCGTCAAATCAGGAACATAGTGCATTAAATTTTTAAAAAAAAAGATATTCCTGACAAATATGTTTACGACCAGCGCTCTTATTTATACGCACAGACATAAATATTACAAAGGTGGAGGAACTATAGTTATAGAAAAACACAACCTTGAACATTAGGATGTATATAATGTTGGTTGATGTATAACTTGTGTATGACTAGTGGAAGATTGGTATACTTGAAATATAACCAAAACCTATCCAGCCTTCGGTGAAGCGAAAGTCCTTCTCAGGCCTGCTAAATAATTCGCAATTAAGCTATTAGCTCTTATCAGAGAGGGATTGTAAGGCTAAACCCAAAGGGTTCTCTGTTTGTATCATACGGCTTTCCAGTGTCTATGTGGCTAATGATCTATCATGTACTTTTGTCTACATTATCTTACCTTTTGTCTATATATGACTGATTACTTACACTGTACGACATGAGGTGACGACTTTATGACCCATGTATGTAAACAGACATATGAGCACATCATTCACATACACATACTGAAGACATAGACACATATTAGAACATGTGATATTTATTGGATAAGCACCATACACCTGGCGTGTCATGTTACAGGTTTCAATCCCGGTTGTGGATCCAGCAGTATGTGGCTAATGAACCAGGAGCAAACATCTGATTGACTTGGACCGCCACCGCAAACTTGCCTCCACGTGGTGCTGGTAAACTGTTAGCCGGATTGCCACTGATTGTCAATAAACTTTACTCCTAGCTTGCCTTATTATTGCAGCTTTAATCATTACAGAGCATAAGGCACATGTGTAAGTTCCGATTCTATTATATATAGTTCTATTCATATCTGATAACCAATGAAAGTAATGATCACTTGAATTTCGCTGAATTAACTCAGCTGGGGGCTTGAACGAGCTAACATTAATTATTGCATAAATCTCCACAAACGTTGACGGCAGATACTAGAGTTAACATTTGCTCAGCTCATGCAGCATCGTTCTCGCTTTTTTAACATCTAGTGAACCACCTTGAGGTAGAAGCATCATTATCCTTCTATCTACAACTCTGCCAAGATTAATCTTGTGCAAAGGTAGACACCTTTGAAGACCCACATTAGTTACTCTTGAGTTTTGGTCACTGTTGGACTACTACTGCAGAGCTAAGGGGAGGAAATCCGTGACAGTGGGAATAACATGTAATAACATGAAAAAAACAATGTATAAATCCATACAAACATCAGAATGTCATAGAGACATATTTATGCTAACCGTTTTCTTGATTTATGTATTGCAAATTTGTTTATTATGTTATTAAAATCTATTGGACGAAGTTATGTTTGACCTATTACTTATTACTTAATTTTGATTGACTTGCCTTCGACTTAAATATGTTAACATGGGGAGTCAGAGTGGCTAAGTGGTATGACGTCCACCTCGTATTCTAGAGGTGTTTTGTTCGATTCACAGTTGAGGGAATATAATTTATGGAAACATTTTTCAGAACCAGTGGTCCTAATAAGGTCATACTCCCCCCCCTGCCCCCCCCCCCGGGGGTCTCCTGGGGGTGACATCGGATTCCTTGCCTTCTCGGATAAGGACGAAAAACATAGAAGGTCCAGTGTGCAAGTTGCGCACGATAAAAATTCCACCACAGTTGGAAATCCTAAAGAGTAAGCAATACGGCCGCTCCATTGCCAAATGTTATAATTAGAAACCTACCCACAACAACAATATTTATAGAATGTGTGATTCATATCTACACACATTGAGATTCTCGACGGTGCAACGGAGTTCGTGCACTGTGCTGATGTTCTCCTTGTGTGATCTAAGGGTGGAGATCGGAGCACTGATGGAGTTGTCTGTGTGCAATGAAGACATTCCTTAAAAAGCAAACAAAATGTCAACATGACATATCTGTGCAGTGTGCTATTTTAATTTTGTTGAATAACAATAGCTGAATTGTTCCAATCATTGTATCCACTCGTTGTCAATCTGGTTGACTATGCATTAGACAAAAGAATTCAAACGAAGCAGTACACTGACCTCGTCGTTGGCGAATAAAGTAGCCAGTGTCGGGCATGCAGTTCACCAATTGATTTTGTGCCATTAAACAGGCTTTTTTTTTGAACAATTCATATTTTTGCCATTTTGGTATTATCGACGGGATAATTCAAATGGACTTGAATTATTTTAACAGCTTTCTGATCCGTGATCAATCCAGTATGAAACAACATCTGCTCCTAAGTTAACCCATTATCCCGAATCAATTAACCTATTATTAATGACAGGCTGAATTACTGGATTACCTACTGTCCTGAAAAGTTCAGGTTTTATTTCATCAGTTTCATTACAGGTTTCTGGCTCAACAATATTCCTTATCACATTTATTACTTTCTGGAACGTCAGGCCTTACTTCATCACTTTTAAAATTGGTTTCCTGGCTCAACAATGTCCTTATCAGTGAGAGAGGATGAAACTTCAGAGTTTGTTTTGAAAATAGAATGTCAATTAGGGGATTTTCTCAAGTGATACAGCAGTTTTTGTTTTGTTTGTCTCCCCTGCCACTTGACGTGTTCCTGGCTCCACTTAAGTAAGAATACGGTTTATTTATGTCTTTTCTAAATTATCTTCAATAAAACAAAAGACCTTAAGTACAGTGTGATCCACCTGGTTTGAAATGTCGAAATAAATCTTTTATTTAAAAAAAAAAACAATTAATAAAAGTAAAAATAAAATATTTAAAACAAAATTGGTTATAGATTCGAACCTTGAGGTCACCTACATACTTTACTTACTTACTTAGTCGTTCCCCTGCTACCGGGAGGTGTAGAGGTTTGGAAGAGAGAGCGCCAGACTATCCTATCGGCTGTCTTCTTCCTGGCCTGGTTCCATTCTAGTCCTCGGTCCTTCAAAGATTGTCTAATGTTGTCCTCCCAGCGGACTCTGGGTCGTCCTGGGGTCTGGATCCCTGGCTCTTTGTTTCCCATGCTTGTCGTGGTAGCCGATCTTCTCCCATTCTGCAGACATGGCCAAACCATCTTAGTTGGGACTGTTCTACATTGGGTCTTGCAGGGGTGGGATTTAGGCCTTGACGTTATCGTTTGGTTGCGGGAACCATGTCCTCTTCTTGTTACTTCAACCCACCTTTCTTCAGATACCTTATTTTTTGAGGTTGGATCTGGCTTTTTGTGGGTTGTGGTCATTTGCCCTTTTATGACTCACATCTATATGTCAAGACTGGGACATAGGTGGAGCGGTATAAACAGCCATCTTTGTTTTCTTACCAACTTCTCTCTTGCTGAGGAATCCCTCGATTTTATGCCTGAAAAAGTCTTCCCCTCACTGCTACTTTTCGAGTGGCCAACTCTTCTCTGATGCCTCACTTTCGGTCTATAATAGAGCCGAGGTATTTAAAGTGGTCGACCTGCTCCAGGAACCCCCCCTGTTCTCCCAGCTTAATCTATGTACTCTTTCTTCTCGTGATATCCATTGTAGGCCTTGATGTGTAGTATCTGTTTACTTGACAGTGTATTTGTTTGCCTGGTACCTAGTTTTTCTTTTCTGTCTATCTTCTTTTTAATTTTTTTTCTACTCTCTTACCCTGCAGATTCCAGAATATGGATGTCATGTAACGCTATCAGCAAGTTTCCTTAATGTATGTACTACCCATCACGAGACTCCTCTCATCACATGTTGTGACAATAAGAATAGTTCTTTAGTCTCTTAAGGCTCCTACAGGCAATCTTGGTGCAACAAGGCTATACCAAAGGATTAGGAGATTGCAAATCATAAACACCCGATTTTCAACAATGGGTGACAAATTTACTACAATGAGGAAAACCGTAAGAGGTATAGATCTTCTCAATGTCCCTGTTAAAATCTACTCTCTAGACTAAATTTTAATTTATTTTTTTATTTTTTGGACTTCAAATCCCTCTACATGTTCATCCCACGTGTCATGAAATAGACAGATGTCATCAATATATGTAATAAAATCCTTCCGTCCTCTCAAAAAGCATTACTCATTAAACACGCAACATATAAGCCGGGGAGATACACCACCGCAAACCGCCTGTACTTGAACAGGAAAAAGCCCTGAGGGACTACAGAATGCTATAAATTGTATTAGGAACTTACTCCATCTGCCAAAATAATTTTCCACAATGGCTTCTATAAACAACAATTTGTAAAACCCTTTGAAACCTGCTATATCAACTAACTACCCTCGTGATAATCTTCAAGTGGTGGTATTGCAGTCTCTAACTAACCAATCGGGGGACTTGTTCTGTCTAAACCATGTATTGATCTACAAGGAATAGGATTAATTTCGAACTTGGGGAACAAACACTTGAACCTGACCCTAATAAATTCTATCAGTCTTTACGGTTTGAAGATATAAAGGGAAAAGGATTATGATTTTATTGCAGGCTGCATGGGCTCCCACGACAGGTAAGTCTTGATGTCCTGTGGTAACCAAGTCAGTTCTTACCAGGAATATCAGTGAGCAACATTCGTGTAACCTTCCCGTGTAATGACTGCACTTACCCCTCCTCCTGATGCAGCACGAAAGATTCAGGAACTCTACATTTCTCTCGTGGATTCCTGGGAGATATCCACATGGTAAAGCATGGATCTGGAGATGAAACCTCTTCTCCTTTCCCTTCATCCTCCTTCTACACCGAAGAATCACACATTGTAAAACTTGGCTTCCAAAAACCCAAAAAGAAAGTAGTGAAGTGCGATAAAAAAAGAAGACCAGATAACTTGCAGAGCTAACCGGACCACAAAAGAAAATTACAATAATTCCTACAAGCAATACAAAATGTTACGAACAAATAAAATCCCGTACATGATGTAAAAAAACTCACAAGTATGTGAAGAAAAGAAGGTTGTAGATTTCTTTTCGTTAATAAATGTAAGATTCAGTATGTAGAGGCACAAAATCAGCTTGTGTGTTTTAGACACAAAAGAGGAACTTCTTCCTCCTGAATAGTATACAACGAAGACTTACGGTTTTGAGTGAAGATTAAGTGAAGTATGTCGAAATATGGCTCAAAGGGGGGGGGGGGGGTGGGGGCACACCAAAATTTAGTATACTGATTAATGTATCATTATTACTACAAGGGATCTCAATACATTATCTGTAACAATATCAACGTTTGCTGAATGTAACTGGGGATAGAGATTTAAGGCCATTAGTGGTAACAGCATAAGCAGCATGGATGTGTTGCTTTTTCCAAATAGCACTCTGGTGTGGGGTACACTTCTTCACTACATGTTATATGATCTATTTATCAAATAGTGGATCCGGTGATGGAGCATACAAGCATTGATTTTACCAGGTAAAAATAGTGAATTTTTACATGTGTGATGGCAGTAGCAAATGTCTAAACTGAACCTCCGAAAAGTAATGCATTTAAAACACTAATACTGTTGCACATGATGGGTTGACCACGTAATGATCTAATCCCGAATGTGGAACAACCTGTATCAAATAAAATAAACACGGGAATATTATTAACAAATCCCTTGTGCAACGACAAAGATCCTGTCCCATCGTGTGTAGATGCTAACATGGCGGACGCGGTAGACATCGCAGGAAGACTTGGTAAGGCATGGCCGCAATTCAATGTAGTAATCCTCTTAGGCTGAAATAAAGTTGTGCATTCTGGACAACAAGAAGCCTGCTCACAATCTATAGAACATGAGGATGCATTATGTACATCAACAATTGCATTCTGATCTACATTAGTTTGAGGATCATCATGAGCTGAATTAGCATGGCGATGCGACCTATCATTTAAAGATCTATCTCTACCTGTGGAACGATTTTGACTATTGTCTCTGAAATTGTTATAATTATTATGTCTATTGGGATCACCATTTTGCTTTATAACCCAATTACCGTGGTAACTATTATCCCTTTGACGAAAAATGTCTGTTTGGAGAATTATGTTGGTTATGAGAAAAATTTGATCGTGATTGCCAATCGCTGTTGTGGTTATTTCCTCGATAATTATCAGAATTATTCCTATTAAAATCATATGACATATTAGATTGTCTCCAATTTTGGTGTGATTGAGAACCACCACGAAATGGTTTCCCTTTGAAAGAATTAAAATTCTTATAATCTCCCTTTCTGAAGTTTCTATCATGACTGAGAAAGCGATTTCGGAAATGTTTTCAGTGTTGCATTGCAGATGCAACAGGCAATCTTCTCTAATAGGAGAATTGCTAACTGCCATGTTGGGATGTTTTTTGCAATATTCATTACAATTTTGCTCCCTTTCATTTAATTGTACTGGTTTACGTTCATTTAGGAATGAAAGAAATGACGAACTGACTGAAGACATGACCTTATCACGTAGTATTGGATCGACAATTAGCGTCATAGGAATGTTCTATCTTAGACAATTCAATCCATCTGTCAAATGTGAGGCGTTTATATTTATATGAAATCACTGAAATATTTTCCGTTTTCAGACAACAGTGTTTTAAAACGGGAGGACGATATTCCGTCTCATCAAGTTGAAATTTTTGTTAGAAGAGAAAAACCCTAACATTATTATACTTCTCTCGAAGAGTTTCCTCCATAGTGGTTATAATAGTTAAAAGCTCTTCAGCTAAAAATTCCATTAGCTTTACACTCCATTTGCTTTATCTAAACTTATGTGATCACCTTACCCTTTCATTGCAGAAAGGGTCTTATGTGAGTCACATAAGTTTGGATAAAGCCAATGGAGGTGTTAAAGCTAATGGCATTTTTAGCTGGGAGAGCTTTTAACGATTATAAACCACAATGGAGGAAACTCTTTCGAGAGAAGTACAATTATGTTAGGGTTTTTCTCTTACTACAAAAAATATTCAACTTGATGAGGCCGGATATCGTCTCCGTTTTAAAATCCACTGTTTGTCTGAAAACGGGAAAAAATATTTCAGTGATTTCATATAAAATATAAATTATATTACGCCTCACATTGGACAGATGGCTTGAATTGTATAAGGATAGAACATTCCTATGGACGCTATTGTCGAAATTCCAATACTACAGTGATAAGGTCAATTGTCTACAGTCTATTTCGTCATATTTTCTTTCATTCCTACAATGCCAAGTTAAAATCTAGTACATTTAAATGGGCAATTGAGCAAAATTGGTAAACAATTATTGCACAAGAACATTCCCCAACATGGTAGTTAGCAAATTCATCTTAGAGAAGGATTGACCTGTTTGCATCTGCAAATGTTTGACAACACTGGAAACATTTCCGAAAATCGCTTCTCTCCGGTCATGATAGAAACTTCAGAAAGGGAGATTATAAGAAATTTTTAATTCTTTCAAAGGAAACCATTTCGTGGCTGGTTCTCAATCACGACCAAATTGGAGGGACAATCTAATATGTACCTATGATTTAATAGGAATAATTCTGATAATTATCGAGGAAATAAAACCACAACAGCGATTGGACAATCACGATCGAAATTTTTCTCATTCAAAACCAACATAATTCTCCAAACAGACATTTTGGTCAAAGGGATAATAGTTACCACGGTAATTGGGTTATAAAGCAAAATGGTGATCCCAATAGACATAATAATTATTATTAATTTCAGAGATAATAGTCAAAATCGTTCCACAGGTAGAGATAGATCTTTAAATGATAGGTCGCATCGCCATGCAAATTCAGCTCAGCATGATCCTCAAACTAATTTAGATCAGAATGCTATTGTTGATGTACATAATGCATCCTCATGTTCTATCGATTTTGAGCAGGCTTCTTGTTGTCCAGAATGCACAACTTTATTTCAGCCTAAGAGGATTACTACACTGAGTTGCGGCCATGCCTTACCAAGTCTTCCTGCGATGTCTACCGCGTCCGCCATGTCAGCATCTACACACGATGGGACAGGATCTTTGTCGTTGCACAAGGGATTTGTAAATAATATTCCAGTGTCTATTTTATTTGATACAGGTTGTTACACATTCGGGATTAGATCATTCTTGGTCAACCCATCATGTGCAACAGGTAAAAGTGTTAAATGCCTTACTTTCGGAGGTCCTACTGCCATCACACATGTAGATACACAATTTCTTACTGGTAAAATCAATGCTTGTATGCTCCCGTCACCGATTTGATAATAGATCATATACATGGAGTGAAGAAGTGTACCCCACAACAGATTGCTATTTGGGAAAAGCAACACATACATGCTGCTTATGCAGTTACCACTATGCCTAAATCTCATCATCAGTTACATTCAGCAAACGTGATACGTTCAGCTAATGTATTGAGATCTTGTAGTAATAATGATACCATTATTCATTATACTAATTTTGGTGTGCCTTTGAGCCAATTACGACATACTTCACTTAATCATCACTCAAATCGTAAGTCTTCGTTGTACACTATTCAGGAGGAAGATTCCTCTGTTGTGTCTAACACACAAGCTGATTTTGTCCTCACAACTGAATCTACATTTATTAACGAAGATTACAACTTCTTTTCTTCACATACTTGTGAGTTTTTTACATCATGTATTGATTTATTTGTACGCACATTTGTATTTCTTGTAGGATTATTTACTTTTCTTTCTGGGCCGGTTAGCTCAGCAGTTATCTATTCTTCTATTTGTATCGCACTCACTACTTTCTTTTTGGATTTTGACGCAAGATTACAATGGCGAGTTCTGCAGTGAAGGAGGATGAAGAGTAAGGAGAAGAGGTTCATCTCCAGATCCCATGCTTACCATTGGATATCTCAGAATCACGGAGAAATGTAGAGATCCCTGCATCTTTCTCGCGGCATCAGAGGCGCTAAGTGCAGTCATTACACGGAAGGTTACACGAAGTGCTCACTGATATTTCTGGTAGAACTGACTTGGTTACACAGGACATCAGACTTACCTGTCGTGAGCCCATTCAGCTGCAATAAAATCGTAATCCTTTTCCCTTTATATCTTCAATCCGTAAAGATGTAAGTTATAGGTCAGGTCAAGTGTTGTCCCCCAGTCGAATTATCCTATTCCTTGTAGATCAACACATGGTAGAAGAACAAGTCCCGATGAATAGTTATAGACTGCCACCACTTGAAGATTATCACGAGGGTAAATATAGCAGGTTCAAAATATTTTACAAAATTGTAGTTATAGAAGCCATTGTGGAAAATTAATTTGGCAGAAGTCCCTAAACTATTTATAGCATTCTGTAGTCCTCAGGGCTTTTTCCTGTTCAGGTACAGGCGGTTTGCGGTGGTGTATGCTCCGGCTTATTTTTGCGTGTTTAATGAGAATGCTTGTGAGTGGACGGAAGGATGTTATTACATATATTGATGACATCTGTATATTTCATGACAACTTGAGATGAACATGTAGAGGGATTGAAGTCAAAAATTAAAAAGTTAAAATTACAATTTACTCTAGAGAGTAGATTTTACCAGGGACATTGAGAAGGGATATGCCTCTACGGTTTCCACATTGTCCATTGTCACCCTTTTTTAAAATCGGTGTCATGATGGCAATCTCCTAATCCTTTTGTATAACCTTGTTGCACCAAGCTGCCTGTAGGACACTTAAGAGACTAAAAAACTATTCTTATTATCACAATATGTGACAAGAAGACTCTAGTGATGGGTAGTACACACATTAAGAAAACTTGTTGATAGCGTTACACGAAATCCATATTTTGGAAACTGCAGGGTAAGAGAGGTAGAACAAATTAAAAAGAAGAGACAGAAAAGATAACTAGGTACAGCAACAAATACACTGTCAAGTAAACAGATACTAAACATCAAGGCCCACGATGATATCACGAGAAGAAAGAGTACATAGATTAAGCTGGGAGAACAGGTCCTGGAGCAGGTCGACAACTTTAAATACCTCGGCTCTATTATAGACCGAAAGGGGGGCATCAGAGAAGAGTTGGCCACTCGAAAAGCAGCAGCTGGAAGACTTTTTCAGGCAAAAATCGAGGATTCCTCAGCAAGAGAGAGGTTGGTAAGAAAACGAAGATGGCTGTATACCGCTCCACCTATGTCCCAGTCTTGACATATAAGATGCGAGTCATGGGCAATGACTACAACCCATAAAAGCCAGATCCAAACCTCAGAAATGAGGTATCTGAGGAAGGTGGTTGGAAGTAACAAGAAGAGACATGGTCCGCAACCAAACGATACGTCAAGGCCTAAAATCCCACCCCCTGCAGACCCAAGTAGAACAGTCCCAACTAAGATGGTTTGGCCATATCTGCAGAATGGGAGAAGATCGGCTTCCAAGACAAGCATGGGAAACAAAGAGCCAGGGATCCAGACCCCAGGACGACCCAGAGTCCGCTGGGAGGACAACATTAGACAATCTTTGAAGGACCGAGGACTAGAAAGGAACCAGGCCAGGAGGAAGACAGCCGATAGGATAGTCTGGCGCTCTCTCTTCCAAACCTCTACACCTCCCGGTAGAAAGGGAACGACTAAGTAAGTAAGTAAGTATGTAGGTGACCTCAAGGTTCGAATCTATAACCAATTTTGTTTTAAATATTTTATTTTACTTTTATTAATTGTTTTTTTTTTTAAATAAAAGATTTATTTCGACATTCAAACCAGGTGGATCACACTGTACATAAGATCCTTTGTTTTATTGAAGATAATTTAGAAAAGACATAATAAACCGTTCTTACTTAAGTGGAGCCAGAACACGTCAAGTGGCAGGGGAGACAAACAAAACAAAAACTGCTGTATCACTTGAGAAAATCCCCTAATTGACATTCTATTTTCAAACAAACTCTGAAGTATCATCCTCTCTCACTGATAAGGACATTGTTGAGCCAGGAACCAATTTAAAAGTGATGAAGTAAGGCCTGACGTTCCAGAAAGTAATAAATGTGATAAGGATATTGTTGAGCCAGAAACCTGTAATGAACTGATGAAATAAAACCTGAACTTTCTGACAGTGGTAATCCAGTAATTCAGCCTGTCATTAATAATAGGTTAAATGATTCGGGATAATGGGTTAACTTAGGAGCAGATGTTGTTTCATACTGGATTGATCACGGATCAGAAAGCTGTTAAAATAATTCAAGTCCATTTGAATTATCCCGTCGATAATACCAAAATGGCAAAAATATGAATTGTTCAAAAAAAAAAGCCTGTTTAATGGCACAAAATCAATTGGTGAACTGCATGCCCGACACTGGCTACTTTATTCGCCAACGACGAGGTCAGTGTACTGCTTCGTTTGAATTCTTTTGTCTAATGCATAGTCAACCAGATTGACAACGAGTGGATACAATGATTGGAACAATTCAGCTATTGTTATTCAACAAAATTAAAATAGCACATTGCACAGATATGTCATGTTGACATTTGGTTTGCTTTTTAAGGAATGTCTTCATTGCACACGGACAACTCCATCAGTGCTCCGATCTCCACCCTTAGATCACACAAGGAGAATATCAGCACAGTGCACGAACTACGGTGCACCGGCGAGAATCCCAATGTGTGTAGATAGGAATCACACATTCTATAAATATTGTTGTGGTGGGTAGGTTTTTAATTATAACATTTGGTAATGAAGCGGCAGTATTGCCTACTTTTTACGATTTCCAACTGTGGTGGAATTTTTATCGTGCACAACTTGCACACGGGACCTTCTATTTTTTTGTCCTTATCCGAGAAAGCAAGGATTCCGACGTCACCACCCAGGAGACCCGGGAGGGGGCGGGCGGCAGGGGAGGGGGGGGGGAGTATGACATCATTAGGACCACTGGTTCTGAAAAATGTTTCCTTAAATTATATTCCCTCAACTGGGAATCGAACCCGAAACCTCTAGAATACGAGGTGGACGCCATACCTCTTAGCCACTCCGACCCCCCATGTTAACATATTTAAGTCGAAGACAAGTCAATCAAAATTAAGTAATAAGTAATAGGTCAAACTTAACTTCGTCCTATAGATTTTAATAACATAATAAACAAATTTGCAATACACAAATCAAGAAAACGGTTAGTATAAATATGTCTCTATGACATTCTGATTTTTGTATGGATTTATACATTGTTTTTTTCATGTTATTACATGTTATTCCCACTGTCACGGATTTCCTCCCCTTAGCTCTGCAGTAGTAGTCCAACAGTGACCAAAACTCAAGAGTAACTAATGTGGGTCTTCAAAGGTGTCTACCTTTGCACAAGATTAATCTTGGCAGAGTTGTAGATAGAAGGATAATGATGCTTCTACCTCAAGGTGGTTCACTAGATGTTAAAAAAGCGAGAACGATGCTGCATGAGCTGAGCAAATGTTAACTCTAGTATCTGCCGTCAACGTTTGTGGAGATTTATGCAATAATTAATGTTAGCTCGTTCAAGCCCCCAGCTGAGTTAATTCAGCGAAATTCAAGTGATCATTACTTTCATTGGTTATCAGATATGAATAGAACTATATATAATAGAATCGGAACTCACACATGTGCCTTATGCTCTGTAATGATTAAAGCTGCAATAATAAGGCAAGCTAGGAGTAAAGTTTATTGACAATCAGTGGCAATCCGGCTAACAGTTTACCAGCACCACGTGGAGGCAAGTTTGCGGTGGCGGTCCAAGTCAATCAGATGTTTGCTCCTGGTTCATTAGCCACATACTGCTGGATCCACAACCGGGATTGAAACCTGTAACATGACACGCCAGGTGTATGGTGCTTATCCAATAAATATCACATGTTCTAATATGTGTCTATGTCTTCAGTATGTGTATGTGAATGATGTGCTCATATGTCTGTTTACATACATGGGTCATAAAGTCGTCACCTCATGTCTTACATTCTAAGTAATGAGTCATATATAGACAAAAGGTAAGATAATGTAGACAAAAGTACATGATAGATCATTAGCCACATAGACACTGGAAAGCCGTATGATACAAACAGAGAACCCTTTGGGTTCAGCCTTACAATCCCTCCCTAAAAAGAGCTAATAGCTTAATTGCGAAATATTTAGCAGGCCTGCGAAGGACTTTCGCTTCACCAAAGACTGGATAGGTTTTGGTTATATTTCAAGTATACCAATCTTCCACTAGTCATACACAAGTTATACATCAACCAACATTATATACATCCTAATGTTCAAGGTCGTGTTTTTCTATAACTATAGTTCCTCCACCTTTGTAATATTTATGTCTGTGCGTATAAATAAGAGCGCTGGTCGTAAACATATTTGTCTGGAATATCTTTTTTTTTAAAAATTTAATGCACTATGTTCCTGATTTGACGAAGAGCCCTTTTCAGCACTGACGACACACTTTGGTGCGCAAATCTACGATACCAGTGCGATGGTAACTTTATACTAGCATTTAGAGTGACAGACCATATAAGTATTTACTACTTTATAACTCGTTGCGGGTGGAAATGTTTTTTTAAAAATATATATTTAAAATACAATTAAAAACAATGCAAATGTTATAACATGCATATAATGTACATGATGAACTTATATTATTTGTAAGTAAATACATTTTGATTTATATAGACTTTGATTCATCGCTATGGGTCGCCATTGAGACAATTTTTCATTGTGTGACCGATTCTTTCAGCGGACAGTCTTATAGCAGGACTTTTTATTCCCATTTTCTTCTTTTGATCGTTGATTGTTGAATTTCTTGTATTTAGTAATTCCTTTTTGGATTTGTAGTTTCTTTGCTTTATTATTGCTCTTCATCTGTGTTTATATATATTACGTATTTGTAGTCTATAATCTATATTTCTTGTCCTTGTTGCCTGTTTGTGTTTGTAACTGTGGCTGACGAAGGTTAAAAACATGAATCGTCCATTGTTTCCTGTGCACTGTTTATTTGTAAAACTGATTCAATACCGTTTTATTTGTTTATATATACTTATATTATTTGGTAGGTTGACTGGAAATAATTAATGCATAAAATTAAAAGCTGTTATTTAATTGATTATTTGTTTTCATAATTATGTTGTTGTTCTTCCAACAACAACAAAATGCTACCTCCCGAACCCCTTTTACAAAACTGTGACAAGGCATAAAGAAATCAGATTTCGCACGTGACCAGTGTTTGTGATTATCTTCGGTAGTTTCTTCTCTCTCTGTTGCGTAGTTCATTATCAAGCTTTTGTAGTTCTTCAGTTCATCATGATTTGTAATTCTGCCTTGCCTGTCTGATATTAGACTCGGTGGCTGCTAACTGGGAATACTTTGTAATGTTTACAGAACTACAGATGATATAACTGGGATAAATGTGTATTTTTACAGACCTACAAACGAGCCAACTGGGACATATTTGTAACGTTCAAAGACCTACAGATGAGCGGACTGGGATATATTTGTAATGCTGACAGAGCTGTAGACGGGCTAACTGGGATAGATTAGTAATACTGATTGAACTGCAGATGGACTGACTGGAGCAGAATTACATAGCTGTCACATAAGTTGGGATTATTAATATATGTCATAGTGGTATGAGAAGGATTGTTGAAACCATTAACTAAATTAATAAATAGTTTGACAACAAATACGATTTCAAGTAAGCAGAAACGACACATCAAACCCAACTCCGACAACTGACGACAGAGATTACAGTTACATAACTACGGGTAGAAAAATAAAGCAGACATTCCACCAAGAACGAACCAAAATCGTAGAACAAGACAGACAGTTTATCACTGACATATCAAATAAAAAAACACAGTGAAACAATAAACAATCCAAAGGAATAATTACTTATTGCAATTTTAGACACCATACGTCAAAACATCATTGACAAAGTCATAAATCAGCTGGAGTTAAGGGAGACCAGACTATCGGTAGACACAAGAGGAAACGAAAAACTTACATGGAACTTCATTTCAGCTACTTCTTCTTTGATCCTCAGCCGCCGACCGTCAAAGCAGTCAGTGGCCATCACGCCTAGTGGCGTCTTGTAGGGCAACAACAAATTGATTCCACTTTGCTCGGTCGGTGGCCATCCTTCGTACAGTGCCCCAACTCTGGTTCATTCTTTGCATCTCAGCCTCCACAGTCCTCCGCCAGGTTGTTTTTGGTCATTTCAGCTAGTAGTACTTTTAACGACACGTCGGCACACTAGCAATAATAGATATATAGGTAAAATCATTACACTTAGAAAATATAAATAAATAAGTAAATGGATTGAACAAGCAGAAACACTAGAATAAACCTTACGACGTGACGGTCAGACAGGCAGCTAGCGGTGCTTCATAGAAATATATCTTTTCATGGCTAATATATGTTCTCCCCCTTACACACACACATAATTAAATAAAGGACAGAAATAACAGTACACCAAAATGTAATAAAAATGCGCACAATATACCCCGCTTATAACCGATATATCACACCTCTTGTCAGGTTTTGACCGGATGTCGAATCTCAGAAATAAGTGAAACAAAAAGACAAAAAAAACTTAACCATGTGATACTTTAAGCAGCAGAGACAAAAAGTTAAGGGAAAGCATCCTTTTTACTTTCAAAGGGAAACAATTTAATTAGTAACAAAAATCAAAATAAATAACATATTTTTATTAGTTTTTTAACTTTATGAATTTTTTAGACAAAATTATAAAATGCATACACAATTCACTTATTCCCGTTAGTATACTTTTTAATACTGTTACATTTTTACTGTGTGTTTTATGTTAAGAATAAAAGACTTTAAATAATTTGAAATTTGATGCACATGTTAAAGTAGTGAACACTTATATGCTCTGCCACTTTCAATGACAGTTTTGCGTTCTCATATAACGATTGAACTCGACGATATGTGTACCGAAAAGTTTCATCGGCGCCAAATAGCGCACTTTCTTACTGAGTATTTTCTCTTCTACCTTTGGGTGCCGAACTGACTAAGAAGTATGGCGCCCGCCTCTAATTATAGAGGTATAGGGTTCGGTTCTCAGTCTAAGAAATATTTATTATGGAATTTTTTCAGAACCACTGGGTCCTAATCATATCATTCTCCCGATGATCCCCTGGGTAGCGTGATGGATGCCTAGCCTTCTCGGATAAGGGCGAACAAATAGTAGGTTCCAAGTGCGTTGCACACGTTAAAAATTCCATGGCTATTGAAAATCGTAAAGAGTAAGCCTTACGGGCCTTGCCCTAACAGAATTTACAAAATTAGGAAAACCTATCCAATAAAAAAATAGTTATAGAATGTATGATTCCTAAATACACACATTTGGGATTCTCGAATGTGCTTTGGAGTTCGTGCACTGTGCTGATATCCTCCTTGAGATCTAAGGGAGGAGATTGGAGCACTGATGGAGTTGTCCGCGTGCAGTGAAGATGGTCCTTAAAACCAAACGACACAAACCTTTTCCACCTTAGGGTGTAGAGGTTAGCCAGAGAAACCGCCATGTTATCATGTAAACTGCTTCCAGTCCAGTCCTCTGTCCTTCAGGGATTGTCTAATGTTGTCCTCCCAGCAAACTATGTGTCGTCATGGAGATCTGAATCACTGGCTATTGTCTTACCATATGTGTCGTGGCAGCCGTTCTTCTCCAATACTACACACGTGACCAAACCACAGTAACTGGGACTGTTCCACTCGGCTTTGAACGACCAGTGCTATTGTAAATAAGCACAGACAAAAATATGACAAAGGAAGAGAAACAGCGGTTACAGAAAAACACATTGGTAATGAAGTTTTTTTTTGGGATGTACGACAACATTATTTTGTGACTGTCGTAATTTACTGGCAGGTCCTCCAAACACCAAGAGATGTCTAACCCGTCAGCTACTAAATTCATTGCATCTAAGATACAGTGTTGTTCTGACTTGGATAAGTTGATTCTTGACTTACATGATTTACAAAGTAGCCCATATTCATTACGGTAACAGTGCTGCATACAAGCAGATTATTTGTTTCTCTGGAAGTGGAGGAATGGTCTACTAGCTCTACAAACTCCTCGCCACAAGGCCACAGTTAATTTAATAAATAGACTTAAAAATTAATAGCATAGACTAACGTACAGGAATGATGAGATTTGAAGTCCCGTAGAGCAGGGGCTCCCAGCCTATGGTGTGCCTACCACAATGGGGATACGAGAAGCATCTCACATGGTTACACATAATATTTAGTACATAACTATAGGATGGGCCAAACGTCTGGAAATATAGGATGGGCCAAACGTCTGGAAATATAGGATGGGCCAAACGTCTGGAAATATAGGATGGGCCAAACGTCTGGAAATATAGGATGGGCCAAACGTCTGGAAATATAGGATGGGCCAAACGTCTGGAAATATAGGATGGGCCAAACGTCTGGAAATATAGGATGGGCCAAACGTCTGGAAATATAGGATGGGCCAAACGTCTGGAAATATAGGATGGGCCAAACGTCTGGAAATATAGGATGGGCCAAACGTCTGGAAATATAGGATGGGCCAAACGTCTGGAAATATAGGCAATTTGATTTATCTAAATTTATTCGCCTTTCTAACTTATGTAATAATTGTTGTCTGTGCCAATATGGATTCGTCATTTGCAGCAGATTAACGCACAAAGATTGTTCTCATGTACACAAGACAGGGATCCTCACAAAAAACAAGTAGCAGCCGAATTCTCTATGAATCCAGACTTTTGGGAAACACTGTAAATAGTGAGAAACAAAGTTGTGGAATGGAAGAGTAAATAATTCAAGTGAAATATTCCAAAAGTAGTAGTGTTAGTGAGAAACAAAGTTGTGGAATAAAGAGAGAACGACAAGTTCTTATTCTAATCCGAAGCAACGAAAACAAACTCTCACATCCAATTACAATTAGAAAACTAACTATAACTAATTACTAAGAATGTAGCCAGCAATAATAAAACCAACAAATGGATAGTGGGATCGGAATCAGACTTGAACATGAAAGTGGGCAGGGAGATAACCTCGACATTTGGCACAGACCAGAAAGGATCGGCACCTGATAACTGGAGAACAATGTTACACAGGATGTGATAGGATGAAGGTTGTGACAATAGACACAATAAAAGCAGGAAACAAAAGCTGTCTCACTGACTGCCCATATTCATACATCGCTATATAATAATTGTAGTATACTATATGATCTGTGATGTCAAAGACTAAAATCCCGCATGGTAAACTACGACGGTCCGATATGGCTTGCTAGAATAGCCAAGATGTCTAATGACCTAAGAGATATTTGCTCAGTACACATGTAGGATTGACATAAATACGCGTTTGTTTAAAAGACAACATCATACCAGAAATGACGGCTGGAGTCACTTACTGAAAGGGACAATAACCTCAAAAGTAACACCAACCAAAGTGAAAAGACACAACCTGGAGGAATAATACAGAACAATGCATACATGTGGCTGGGAACCTCATCTTGTACCATTAATTGTTACAGAAACCACACATGCTTTAGTGTAGGCTGCCTACAAGGTGGACCAGCTGTATTGGTGGATCCATGCTTTAGTGCAGGTTGCCTACAAGGGGACCAGCTGTATTGGTGGATCCATGCTTTAGTGTAGGCTGCCTACAAGGTGGACCAGCTGAATTGGTGGATCTATGCTTTAGTGTAGGCTGCCTACAAGGTGGACCAGCTGAATTGGTGGATCCATGCTTTAGTGTAGGCTGTCTACAAGGTGGACCAGCTGTACTGGTGGATCCATGCTTTAGTGCAGGCTGCCTACATGGTGGACCAGCTGTATTGGTGGATCCATGCTTTAGTGCAGGCTGTCTACAAGGGGACCAGCTGTATTGGTGGATCCATGCTTTAGTGTAGGCTGCCTACAAGGGGACCAGCTGTATTGGTAGATCCATAAAGGTACCGGGTTCAAACCCAGTACAGTCAATATTTTGGATGGAATTTTGTCAGAACCAGTGGGTACAATAATGATATACTCCTCCCTGATCCCCTGAGTAGTGAGATATGACGTCTAGCCTTCTCGGATATGTTATCCTGTGAGCTGCGTTTCTTTTTGGCCTGGTTCCAGTCCAGTCTTCGGTCCCTCAGGGATTATCTAATGTTGTCCCCCCCAGCGAACTCCGGGTATTCCTGGAGATCTGGACCCCTTGCTATTGGTTTCTCTTGTGTGACCGTGGTAGTCACGACAATAATAATTATTTTTGTAGTGGTACTCTCATTTGTTGTTGTGTTAGTTATAACCATTGTCATAAGTCCTGTATTTATGTTGTTTGATTTATTCTTCTCTTCTTGTCTAGAGAAACTTTCACCAAAAAAAAAAAAAAGTATCACGTGTTAATAAACTTTTATTTAAGTAATGGACGACATGTGCCCTCTGAAATTCCGCTAAGTTATTTATAGTTTCAGTGTGTCTTACTTCTCGTATCCAAATATTGTTTCACTGTGTTTTTTGTTTTATATGTCAGTGATAAACTGTGTCTTTTGTTCTACGGTTTTTGTTCGTCGTTGACGGATTGTCTCCTTTATGTTTCTACCCGTAGTTATATAATTGTAATCTCTGTGGTCAGTTGTTAGAGTTGGGGCTTAATGTGTAGTATCTGTTTACTTGACAGTGTATTTGTTGCTGTACCTAGTTATATAACTGTAATCTATGTAGTCAGTTGTTAGAGTTGGGGCTTAATGTGTAGTATCTGTTTACTTGACAGTGTATTGGTTGCTGTACCTAGTTATATAACTGTAATCTCTGTAGTCAGGTGTTAGAGTTGGGGCTTAATGTGTAGTATCTGTTTACTTGACAGTGTATTGGTAGCTGTACCTAGTTCGTATATAACTGTAAAGTCTGTAGTCAGTTGTGGGAGTGTGGGCTTGGTGTGTAGTATCTGTTTACTTGACAATGTATTGGTTGCTGTACCTAGATATATAAATGTAATCTCTATGGTCAGTTGTTAGAGTTGGGGCTTGATGTGTAGTATATGTTTACTTGACAGTGTATTTGTTGCTGTACCTAGTAATATAACTGTAATCTCTGTAGTCAGGTGTTAGAGTTGGGGCTTGATGTGTAGTATCTGTTTACTTGACAGTGTATTTGTTGCTGTATCTAGTTATATTACTGTAATCTCTGTAGTCAGGTGTTAGAGATGGGGCTTGATGTGTAGTATCTGTTTACTTGACAGTGTATTGGTGGCTGTACCTAGATTCATTCATTCATAACCCTCCACTCCCAAAGGAGCATAGACCTTCAACAAACACATGCCAAGTCCTCCTGTCACGTGCCATCATCTCAAGTTCTTTCTATGTTCTCCTTATCATTTTCACCTCTGTTTCCAGCTCTCTTCTCCATGTGCTTCTTGGTCGTCTACCTCTGCTTCTCTTGCCCTGGGGGTTCCAGAACAAGAACTGCCTATCAACAGGTTTCCTCAGTATATATCCTATCCATCTCCATCGTCGTCTTCTCATCTCTTGTTCTACTGGCACTTGTCTAGTTCGTGTCCTCAGTTCCACGTTGGTAACTGTTAAAGTGAGTTTGGTTTTAAGCTAGGGGATGTAAACATTTATATTCTTGTATGTCAGGTCAGATTTAGTTGTTATCTCCCTTGACTTACCATTTGTGTGTGTTAAGTTTCTCTGTTCGAGATTTCTCTCGAATATTTGTCGAGATCTTTCCACAAAGTTCTCGTGTGAGAACAACTCACGTCTCACGGCTATCGGTGCATGCGTGACGGTTTTGAGCGGGACTGATATGCGATTTCTCGTGACAGTAAGCTCTGGGAGTTATACCGGGCTGGTCAGCCATGTTGTTTTAATTGTGTGTACGGGGAGATAGGTTTGTGTTATAGAAATGTTGGAGATTCCCCGAGATATTTCTGAAAGCCAAGGATTGATGGCTGATATTTATGTGACTTATTTCTGATGCTTTCAGTGAAGGTAAAGGTACATTTTCATTATTTTGCCAGAGATTTACATGACTTGTTTGTCAGAGGAGATATAGAGAACATTATATATTTTGAAGCCCGACACTCATGCGGCATATTTTTGCCAGAGATTTACATGACTTGTTTTGTCAGAGGAGATATAGAGAACATTATATATTTTGAAGCCCGGCACTTATGCGGCTTATTTCGCCAGAGCCTTACATGGCTTATTTTGTGAGAAGGTAGAGAGGAATTACTGACGTACTGCTAGCACTGCGATACCTGCAGTCTGTTTAGAGAAGTCGTTGATATTGGATGTAATGAACTGTTGTTATTCTATGATGTGTGTGAACGATGTCCCATTGACAGTGTATTGATGATGTCCTTGTGTCTGTGGAGTTAATAAACCGTGATCAATCGTACCACAGTCGTTTCCAACAATTTCCTGAATATTACATGTGTTTTTGGGTGTGTGTGATCATCGCTGTCTTACTACACGCATTCGCTCATTGACTTGTCTGTACACCCACACACCATGTCGACCATCTGTAAGTCCGACCTGCTGATTTGCCTTCATCGGCACACCATCTACAGTGGTAGCTAATATCACGACGTCAACAGTGGTGGCCAACTTGATGGTGCTATTAACAGCGAATTTTCAAGTTCAACTGTAGTGGCTTTTATTAGCTGGACATACCAGACGTTGCCCGGAAGCCAGGGATGGCGGTGAATTACTGATGACATTGTACTACTACAAGGAGTTCCTGTGCAGCCTTATTACTTGGAGTGTTATAGCAGAGATCCAACAGAATTTAGAGTCGAGTTGCAGAGTTACCAGTCCGAATTTCGGGCGAGCATGTTCAACATGCCAAGAAGCTGAGCAGTGAAAACATCTGTACCGTGCATCATAGAGTTTCTTTACCCCTCAGCGGTGGAGCCTCTGTTCGTAGGACTGTGGTTGTTGAACATCATTGCTGCTGATCTGAAGGCCAGAATATTTTTTTCAACAGTTAAAGATAAGTGGCCGTTTGTTATTGTAATCTGTGCCTCTGTTTTGGTAATTAGACCTTCCTCAGAACCATATAAGATCTTTGTGTTTTATGTTTAGGTCGTGGTGTTTTATGTTATATATTTCTTATTGTCGCGTGCAGGTTGGGTGGAAACTTGCAGTAGGATACATCCCACTTAACTGAGGGCCTACTGTAAGCGTTCTTTAGGGACTCTTTGCGAATTTCCCGCAGTGGTAATCTCCAGCAAACATTTTTGCTGCGTATTATAGTCCACTGTGTTTGGTTATTTTCGATATATTTGTTTAGTTGTGCCGAGATGTATGATTAATTTGTTTGTATTTGTCTGCCTCCCCTTCCAATCGTTTATTTCTTTATTCGTTTATACACTGTGTTGTCATTGTCTCATTCCGTTATTCGCAGCTGTCGTTGCAAGTTTTCCAATTCCTTTTAGTTTATTTCTGCTTTTTACTTATTTGATTCCTGCGAACGTTGTCGTTTGTCTTTGATATTTTGTCTTTGTCTTTCTAGCTGATATTATTCATTGTTGTTATACACTGTCAATATTGTTGTGCACAATAAGTATATAGGTAATTAATTATATTATTGAAAAGTAAGGTAATTATACAAGTTCTGGAGCAAAGACTTGTCACCCACTGAGTTGGGATAAAGTGAGTTTCTAAAATAATAATTATTGCACAAGGTATTTATTTCATATAATCCAGCATAATGTCTACTCTGGATTATTTTATTGCACAAGGGAAAGCCCTTGGCAAGACTGAGGAAAAATTAGAAGAATTTGCACTTGCTGAATATGCCAAGGCGCAGATGGCTGAAGAAAAGAGACAGAAAATGGAAGTTGAAAAACAAAAAATGGAAGCTGAAGATAGGAGATTGCAGATGCAAGCAAATGAGAGGAAATTCCAAATGATGATGGAACAAAAAAATTAGAAGCAGAGGAGAAAAAATCCAAATGCAGATGGAGGCTGAAAAACTTAATTAGAAAGAGAGGCTGAAGATAGAAAAAGTCAAAAGCAGTTGGAAGAAAAGAAACTTCAGATGCAAGCTGAAGAAAACCAAAGACTCCACGAGCAAAAATTGGCAGTTATGGAGCTGGAGAAAATAAAGGTAGTGGAATATGGGTAATTCACAAAATGAGGCAAACAATCAAACAACTTCTAATGAGGCAAGTATTAAACCTTATGATATTAAATTACCTGCTTTCAACCCTACCCACGACGATATTGCATTCTATCTAAGTAGATTTGAACTGGCATGCGACTCTCATAAGATAGACAAATCGCAATATTGTCATCAACTTGGTAGATTACTTACAGGTGATGCTCAAAAGACTATGATGTCGGTGGAAGATACTGACAAAAATAACTATGATGTTGTCAGATCGGCCTTGTAAAAAAAATACAAACTGGATGAAGAGGGTTATCGCCTACGCTTCAAGTCTCTATTGCTGGAGACAGGAAAAAATTTATCTGACTTTATATCAGATATTCGCCTGACCTTTTTACGTTTGGGTGGAATTGTCAAAAACTGAACACAAATATGAAGCCATTATGGACTTATTGCTTCGCGACAAAGTTATGTCGTCGGTTAGTAAATCTTTTCTTTCCTTTCTACATGAACGAAAGCCTCCTCATTTGAAAGAAATTGAACAATACTGTTGCCAATACGTAACGGCACATCCAAATGTAACGGTTAGCAATTCTAAAGTCGTAGAAGGTTTACCCGTTGCTTCAGCTATACCATATGATCCTAATTGGCGACGTAGATCTCAAAGTGCTGATCGAAATTTTGGTGGTAGATATAATCGTAATTTTGGACAGAACCAAGGCGGTCCATTACGTAATGATTCTGTTTCAAGGAACTGGAGGCAATTTAACGGTCCTCAGAATTTTGGTCACAATAATTATGAAAATTTTTGGGAGGGGTAACTACAATAAAGGTTATCAACCTGATAATAATTTTTCTCGCAGACAACAAAACCCATCTAATAGGAATTTTGATCAAAGGGGAAATGACAATCGCAACTATGAAAACTGGGGTTCGAATCAGAACAATAATTTTCAATGGAGCGAATAACAATGCTCTCAATAGAGATAATAGTCGTGATAGATCGCGATGTGACGGTAGATCTCAAAATGATAGATCGCGATATGACAGTAGATCTTTAAATAATAATAGATCTTATCGCCAAGCTAACTCTGCTCAACAAGAGCCGAAGGTTGTTAATGATCAAGGTAACAATATTAATAGGGTCTCTAATGCTATTGGTTGCTCTGCTTTCGATTTATAGAGAGCATCTCAGTGCCCAGAATGCACAACTGTGTATCAATCTACAGTTATAACTACCTTGAGTTGTGGTCATCCTCTACCCCCTCTTCCTGCCGCAACTGCGCATGACGGAAGAGAGTCTCTTACTCTACATAAAGGGTTTGTGAATAATAATCCAGTCTCAGTCCTCTTTGATTCTGGATGCGCAACTGTTGGAATTAGACAGTCTCTAATCCATTCATCTTGTGCAACAGGTAATATGGTGAAATGTGTGACATTCGGTGGGACAGTTGAGACTTTCCCGACTGCCATAGTCCACATTTCCACACCATTTTTCACTGGTTATATACACGCATGTCTGCTCAGAGCACCTATCGCCGACCTTACTGTCGGACAATTACATGGTATAAAGGTGTGTACAACAGAACCAATCGCTGCTTGGGAACAGCAACATAACTTTACTGCTTCTACCTTAGGGACTATGCCAAAATCTTTTCACCAGGTACATTCTGCTAATTTTGTGCAATCTTGTAGTATTGATGATACGATTGTTCATCATAATAATTTGAGTGCTTCTTGTAACCCAGTTCGACATACCTCATACGTCGCAAATCTAACTTTCACTCTTCTTTTACTAGTAGAGGAAGATCCTTCGATTTTGTCTGACACGGACATAACTTTAGTGCTATGAACTGAATCTATAATTTAATGACAACTTCTTTTACTGCAATGGCTAATGTTTTCTTTGCTATGTACGATGTACTAACTTATGTTAGTACTATCTTTTTGTAGAGGAAGAATCTTTAAACTTTAGTGCTTGATGGGTCACGTTAATGTTCTTTAGCTCTAGTGTTTTCTTTGCTATTGTACGAACTTAATTGTTAAGTACATATCTTTACCTATGAGTACTTTTTGTCTTGCTGGGCCGGTTAGCTCAGTATTGTCTGCTTTTTGTCGTTTTTACTGCTTTTTTCGTTTAAACTTCGACGTAAGTCCGAGTTTACTACTTTCTGCTGTTAAATCTTTATGGTATATTTCTTGCTTTTTTCTGTGTCCACTACACAGGCTATGACTTCAGGTCAGCCTGGGAGATGTACGCTTTTGTCTACTGCATTTCCTTTGTCTTGCGCGAAATCTCAGATTGTCAGCCGTGATTACAAACTTAATCATCATGACACTCTTAGTCATCATTACCATCTTCTGGATTTGCCTTTTGACGTGGGTATCATGTGTGTATTCACGACTTTTTTATATATCATTGCCCACTTGATACTACTTGACTTTCATTTTCTAGATTCCCTTATAGATTTCGGGGTTATTGATATACCCACGACACTGTTATACATTAACACTCTGTTAGTACATTTCTTCTTCTTCTTCTTCGTTCACCCTCAGATGTCAACTTGAATAAGTTCAAAGAAAGCAGTGGTCAGCCTGAGGCTGTTGATATCTCCGTAGATTTTCTCCAGGAATGGTACTGGTGATGGCCATATGCGTCTTCTCTGTTCCTCATATGTTGGGCACCTTTGAAGCAAGTGTTCGGCAGTCATTTTACCAGTGCCACAGTCACACTCATCCGTAGTTCTTATCTTTAATTTGTTGAACAGATGGTATCTTAATCAGTTATGACCAGTGCGAAGTCTGAAGATTACCACTTGTTCACTTCTGCTGAGCTGGTAATACGGATCATTTTTTGTGTGGCCTGGATGCTCTTCTTCCCACTTGTGCCTGTATCTGCGCTTGATAAAACTCTTGGACTCCTCATAAGTTATATTTGTGTCCAGCTGAGGAAGTTTTCCCCCTTCCTTGCCAATCTGTCAGCCTCTTCATTTCCAGGGATGTTGCAGTGAGAAGGGATCCACTGTATCACAAATCTTTTGTATTGCTGATATTCATCTTTGTTTTCAGTCTGCCCCTTCCAAGTCCATTTATCCTCTGGTGCATTGGGTGATCTATCAGCCTCCTGAATTTCTCGGCTTGTTGCTGGGCTCTGCTATCTCTTCTATCCTCCATAGGCTGGAGGTGAGTAATCTTTTCCAACTCTTTTATTGGTGTTGATTTCATGCCCCCAGTTATGATTCTCATTGCTTGGTTTTGGGTTCTATTTATTTTCAAAGAACGACTTAGCGGCTGTTGACCATGCTGCAATGCCATATTCTAAGACTGGTCTCACTCGCCCAGTGACCTCAAGACGCAGCAATAGAGACCGCAGTCAGCGACTCATAGCTTGACTGCCTGCGTCAGGACCAGCGAACCAGAGCTGGTCAAGACCGCACTCCACCTCCACGTGGTGGTCCTGGAAACAGTCTGCAGCTGTGCAGGCTGGCTGAGCGAGTGTGGATCGAAATGGGAAGGCAAACCCGGTCCTAAAAAATGCCGTGCAGAAGTCGGATGTGTCGACCGAAAGGTGCAGATATCACAGCTACGTTGTAAACAGACACAACGCAACCACCGTCCTTTTCAGGGCGAACGAAGAAGAAGAAGAAGAAAACTCGCCCAGTATATAGATTCTTTAGTACTCTCTCGTCTGCTCCCCAAACATTTGTACATTTGTATGACCCTGTTTAAATGATGATTCTGAATTAGATTGTATTACTTTCTCTGTTACCGTTTCTACTGTAACGGAGGAAGGTTTGATTATAACCATACAGGGGCAGGAAATTTACACGGCCACATTTGATAGCTAGAAATGTAGGATTAGCTATTGTATATTATGAAATCCTACGGTTATCAAACAGAGATTCTCATTTGTATTGTTTCACAGCTTAAGCTCTTCCATGAGAGTCGGTGCTGCTTTATTGAGGGTTTTAAAAGTTTACCAGATATATCAAGAGTTACTGTTCCAGTTTTACCATTTGGCATTTGACGATGACCTTGATGCCTTTCTA
>JAMPIV010012600.1:0-35502 GCA_024509875.1 Oreohelix idahoensis | reverse complement strand
TGTGTCGCGTGATATAATATATAGCAACCTTGGTATTCGACTACTCTATGGTTAGCAATTGTACACTTCATCTGCAACAGTGGATGCAACATCGTTTTGCAACAAATACTGATTGTTACAGTGGCGGCAATCAATAAGCCTAGCGGCAACAGTCGTGGCCAAAACTTTCGGACGTGATCCCACGTCATCTGCGTTATGTGACTTTCTTCTATGCTGTGTGGTGCATTTAAGAATCCATCATCATCATCAACTACGTGTGCAATAGTAGTTGTTTTCAAACTTACGTGGTGTGATACCTACTATAAAAGACTTGCCCCAAAACAGACGTTAACATAACTAGGCGGTAACATATCTGATGGAGTGCAGATTATTAATACTCATCTACATAGAGGACTATAACATATCTAACATTTCCATTGCCAAGATATGCTTCACGATTCAGTTCTGTTTTTTGAATTGAAGTTTTCAAGTGAGCTGTGCCAGTATTTTGGTGGCGCAATTACACAAGTTTACCATCAAAGTATACAAGAGAAGTCTAGTACCTCCTTTCAAGTGGATTATCAACGAGATTGACAGACTGTGTACCCCTACAGTTACAGAGGGAATTCAAGCTGATGTGCAGTCATTCTACACGGGTGCCTTAAGTAGATGATTGGCAGTAATACAGTTCCTGTTTACCTGTGCGGTTTACGAGCACACATACCGTAGCGAAGACAAAGGACCTGAAGTGAGAAGTGTCAAGCTGCGGTGACCTTATGCGATGAACTGTTTTCTTCAGCAGACTTTGTGATGTTCAGCATTTTGGACGGGCGTACTTCCCTTTATGGAAGATAAGTGGTTTATATTGTGAAAACTGTGCCATTTTATCTTGTGTCAACAAGTCTTCCTATATATATTGTGCACTATTTGTTGTAATGAATATTTCATGTTAAATATTTTATGTTTCATGTCTACTTATGAAGCATTCTTTAAGATTTGGTTAGTAAGTGTCAATTCTGTGACAATTCCGGTTTAAGATTACAAACCTTACCGAAGTTTAGATTACTAGTTGTTTCTTGGGACAAGTAAATGTATAGTTGTGAAGTAACGTTATCGTTTGTTCTGTAGTACCTTGTCTTTGTAACCGTGATTCCTATTGTCTATATAATATGTTAGTTGTTGGTAACTTATTGTAAGACTTTAGTGCTTAACTGTTTAAGGCTATTTCACATAATATTGACATAACTCAAATTGATATAAAGTTATCCCTCATATTGGTATATTTTACAAAGGTTCTATGCACATGAACTTATGCTACTATGGTATACAGTGAGGGTTAGATATTTTCAATCTCATGAAGAAATACTTGGTTGTTAAGCTGAAAAGATAATTATCTAAACTTTAAGAGACATAAGCTTATGATAATTATAAGTGGTTAGTACATATATTGAATTGTGTGAGTAGGAAATTCATACAAATGTTTAGCATAGACTTTAATTACTTGCTGGAGGATATGCTCCAGGAAGGTATAGATGACGGATTGCAAGGTCCAGAACTAGAAGCATTTGTGATGGATTATTATTTGTGTACTGTATCAAAATACCTAAGGGATTTTGCGGAGGACAATTTTCATTCGCAGCCCCATTCAATAATGGCTAGAGATGTAGCAGATTTACTGCTTAAGGACCTTCGTGTATTTGTGTACAGGCATACCAATTATAAACACCATTATATAATGAAGAGTATTCACAATGTAATTTATAATGACATTCCTGAGGATCAGAATAAGGAGCGAATAGAAGACTTCAAGCCAAGTGCACTACAGGAAAGGGACAATTTCCTAGAAAATATTGCTAAAGAGAGCGAATTACAGAAAACAGTATCGAGGCTTACAAATGATTTAAAGGAATCAAACGCAGAACTTACTAGAGTGAAAGCAGCGTTAGATTCTGCATTGAGCAAAATGAAAGATTTGGAAATTCAAGTGGATTATAAATATGGTGAAGTTAGTAATCTCGAGCAGCAACTTCAGGAAAAGAAAGAGAGGTGTGGCAAATACTTAGAAGCTGAGTTGAAAGTCGAGCAAGGCGAAACTATTAATCTCACGCACAAACTTCAAGAACAGAAAGAGATGAATGACAAGTTGAAGGTTGAGAGCAATGTTCGTGAGAAGACTTACATAGAAATGCTTCATAATGTGTTGGATGACAACGATATTCTCAATCACCAACTTAAGAAGATGAATACTGTATCCCAGGAAAATATTAAGGAGCTAAAGGCACAAGCTGCTCAAATCCAGGGACTTAAGGCTCAGGTGGCGCGACTTCAGCCACAGATAGAAGAGGTTCAAAAGATGAGATTGAGGAAATTAGCGCGACAGAGGAGAGCAAGCAAAGAAAAGGATGTGAAGGTGAAATTAGAAGAGTTAACTATGGAGAAAACGAAGGTAGCTAAAATTGAGAAATCACTAGCGGAGGAAAGATGTAGAGTTTTGACATTCGATGACGTAATTAAGAAACAAAGTGAACAGATTTCACTTTAAAATATTGAAATTACGGAATTAAGGGAAAGAGTGGACGGTTTGGTTGATATAATTTTAGGTAGAAAAATGCTGTCTACTGTCAATGTTGACAAAGTTAGACAGAAAGACGGTTATCAACACGTCTTAAAAGCGTCGAGTCAGCAACAGACACTCGATGCCAATACTAACATCAAACGTGGTAAGCGGAAATCCTTGCGTGGCAGATATAATTTTCATCGTACTAGTGACTATTCTGGTAATATTAATAATTCCTGGCGACATGCCAACAGGGTTAATTCTACTGTGATACGTGATTCTGTACATCACAGTAAAGACAAGGATAAATTTCATGTCAAAGTTAAAAAAACTACCCTTGTATCTGAGGTTAGGAAGCCTCATAAAGACATAATAAGGGACGAGACTAGTAGGACTAGTGCCCAAAGTAATACTCAGTATGTTAGTAGCCATAAGGATTTTATTATGCCTATTACTGATTCAGAGGTTAAGCACGCTGCCACAGAAAAAAAGAAAAACAATCTTGACAGGAAAGATAATACAGATTTTAAACATTATCAAGGGAGATCAGCAAATTGTAATCTGTCTTCTCCAAGAAACCAGAAACAGTTTAACAGATCTAAATATTTTGGTTCTGAGGATTTTGAGAAGTATGGTAAAAATGATTACAGGAAAGATTATCAATTTTACGATAATAAGTCTAGAAGTCAACATAAACAATCTGGCAGATATTTTTATCAAAAGAGAAATAATAACGACAACTATGTTAACTTTTCTCAACAAAAGCCTAAAGTTATTGATAAACAAGGTAATAATAATAGAAATAGAGTCTCTAATACAACTGCTTGTGGTTTTGAGAGAGTATCTCGCTGTTATGAGGGTAGCAAATTTTTTTCAGCATCCAATAGCGACGACCTTGTGCTACGATCATTTTCTGCCCCATAAGCCTTCGGTGGTGTTTACACGTGTCAAGGGAAGGCTTGTTGATCGGTGAAAGGGCTACATGTTCATACAAGCCACAGTTTTAGGTAAATGTAACGTTAATTTCCGTTTTACATCGTTAACTCGGACTGTGAATTAAAATAGAATTTTTTCATTTGTATATTTTCACAGCGACAGCTTTGCAATGAAAGTCTATGTTCCGATGTTACATTAACAGAGAGAGTAAGGTATGCCACCTTGTATCCATGTGGAACCAAGTGAAACCGGATAGCAAGTTGACTCTGAATTGTATGCGGTTATCTTGCCAAGTTTATGAGACTATTCAACACGGCTAGAATTATTGCCTGTTCAACATTGTTTAAGATATAGATATTATTGTATCGTATAAATATAGGATATTATATAGAAATGTATTAAGATACCATATAATTTCTATTAGATAATGCGTAATCTCATTGTTTTATGCACTGTTTATGCACATATTTATTTTATGTACGACGATGTTTTGATGATGCAACTATTAATTTCATATTATTCTTACACTATTGTGTTATGACGAATATTGTGTGTATTATTATCGCAGTAAGGTGTAAGATATTATTTGCGAGTGACTTGTCTCTGTAACTTTTTGATGAAAGCAGTGGACTATAGTATTTACGCACGCTAGTCAGAAGACTATGCTCGTTTAGTCAATTCATGGTTGACATTTATGCTCTGTTGTGAGCTTAGCGCTACAAGAGCTGATACATCAAACATTGATGTCTTTTTGCAGCGATGATTATTAGGACTGTTTTATATGCATGATGAGTTTGTCAGCCCAATGCACAACCTCATTAGCTAGGTATGGTGCAGTAGTCATCTTTAGAGAGTCACTGTACTCCCTAAATTTAGAATTTTTTCTTGTGTTTTGATGTCATGTTTATTTACGTATTAGCATTCTAAGACATTATGTAGTAACCATTATATTGTGGAAAATAATTTTGGAAATATAGTTTGATTATATCAGAGTTAATTTTGTATTGCAATTTGAGAACATATTCTGAAACATTGGTTTCTGAGGTTTTTCGAAACAATAACACCTGTGAGCTTAAAATAATGGGATTTTTTTTGTTCTTGCAATTTAGACATGTATCATTTTCCAGCAGATTGTTTTGATTTTGTGTCTGCTTAAGTATAAGAATTTTTGTATGTCACACATTTTTGTTAGCATAATTACATTTTGGTATGTTAATATTAGGTTAAACTAAAAAAATTTAAAATACCATTTTTATTTAACTTAGCGTCATGAAATATTTTTGTTTTTTACTTTTTGGAAAATGTTTTCTAAGATTGTAACATTTTTTCGGTGCCCTGCGCTTAACTGTGCGCTAGAGGGAGTAATGATGTGTTTTTTTTTAACTTAACGTTTGATGGTGCGTTAGTTCGAGTTTATTTATAACGGTATTATTTTTGTGTATGATGTCAGATGGTTGATTGTTATTATAAATAAGTTGTATAACGAGGTTAAGGGTTAGATTGTGCTTCGTTTATCTACAGCTTTCTTTTGTGGTTGTTAGATATACACATACATTGTCTTTATGTCCTATACTTACTTGTCATGATTACATGTATTTATATAATACGTTGTTGATCAAATTGTTATTACGATGTATTAATCCATCGTTCTTTGCAGACATAGCTATGTTTTTTCTTTTGTCTTTCCTGATTATTCTTCATTTTATTCCATTTCTACTACTGACTGTTTGGTAGCGGTTCATATGTGGATTATACTTTCATGTTGCATTTATATGTCACTTGATATTATTTGTATTCTTATTCATCCTACTATACTGATACTTGAATCATGTATATTGTTAGGTTAATTCTATGTGTATGGACATAACTTTGTTGAAAGCAGATTATTTTGGTAGACTTAGCTGATTATTTTGTATGCTTTGTTTTCTGCTTTACTAATAATGCTGATATTTTTTTGGATGATATATAGTATTTGGACTTAACAGGTTGATTAATTTTCCTGATTAGAACTTAATCACCCATTTATTTTTTGGCTCAGTAATGTTTTCAAAAAAAATGATGTTATCATTTTTTTCCCCGGAGGGTGGTGTAAACTGATAAGTCCAAATTTAAGCAAGGGCAGTAATCGTTATGAGTCTCGGATGTACAATAGATTATAATGATTATCCCACTTGAACAGCTGTTGTCTGGCTGTTAATTTATTAAAAAAATATATGAGTGTATCGCATTCGAATCTTCGAGATTCAGAATGCTTGTCACGGTGGCGGAGTTCCACGTGAGATTAATGTTCTAAGCTATTTTTGAGCTGTGAGCGAAAGTTCTCGGGAAGCCCCACGGATGTGATTGGCTGGGGGTGTTCTGGGAGAGTGTGTTTGGTGTCAGTGTGTACCGGGCGAATGCACTGGAGAGATGTAAAGTGTTTTTCAATGTGTACCAGTGTACATGCATTTATGCTGAGAGATATTATGTGTGATTATCCCAGATGAGATGTATTAGCTAAGGAGATGTTTCTTAGGCCTTTGAGTATACAGGCCAGTGTTTAAAGATTATGTACATTTTTGAAGAGTTTGTGTCCTGGGCGTGACTGGAGAAATCAGCCCAGTGTTTTCGAGGGAAGCCTATACACGGCTTGATGTGTCGACTTATATTATGAGGCCTATTATTTATCAGCAGTCTTCTAGATGGATTAAAGACACTGCTTGAAGTGTCGACTTATATTATGAGGCCTATTATTTATCAGCAGTCTTCTGGATGGATTAAACTGCGTTGAAACGTCATATATTGGTGAGGCCTATTATTTATCAGCAGTCTTCTAGATGAATTAAAGACAGTGTTTGATATGTGCTTGATATGTCGACAGTTTGATATTCGACGAGGCCAAGGTTTGGACAGGCAGTATTATGATTAACTGCAGTACAGCGATTTTGTGGAGCTGTTAGGAAGCTGTTAAACTGCGCTGAGACGTCAAATATTACAGGCCTATTATTTACTAGTACTGCGATTCCCCAGCAGTCTTATGGATGAATTAAAGAGCGCTGAGACGTCAAATATTACAGGCCTATTATTTACTAGTACTGCAATGGTCAGCAGTCGTATGTACATGAATTAAAGAGCGCTGAGACGTCATATATATTTGAGGCCTATAACTATTGGCACTGCGTTTGCCAGTAGTTCTTCTTGATGGATTATTATTATTATATAATGTTCATACTTTATCAGTTGGAAGGAATACTAGGAATAAAACTGACATTATCACTGGGTCGTACTTAAAGTATTAGACACCCGGGACAGATCCTTCCTGTGGTACTCCTATCAAACACACAGAACAAAATAGTATGCTTGTAAGTCCACTTTTAAACAGTACATTATTTGTCATAATTGTGTCCGAAGGCACCCCTCTCCTGGCTGTCACCCGGGGCAGACCGCCCCCCTCGCACTCCACTTAGTACGCCACTGGTTGAACTGAACCAGGACAAATAACATTGAAACAAATTGTGAGGATAAGACGGGTTGAATTCAGAGTGTCCAAGAATTATTCACCAGATTGTGAAGTTTAATAACCTATAGCAGATAAGAGTGTTACGGAATAAATGATTCTGCATTGCCAGCATTAATAAACCCGTAACACCTCTCACTGGTCAAGATTATAAAACTCCTTGAATTAAGTCTGCATTGCCAGCATTAATAAACCCGTAACACCTCTCACTAGTCAAGATTATAAAACTCCTTGAATCAAAACTGAATTTGCAGTATCATTTATCCGTAACACTTCTCTCTGGTCACGGTTATTGAACTTTATAATTTGGTGCATAATTGTTGGACATAAATTTAAAAAAAAAAACCAGCTGATAGCATTGCAAGACAGTTCCTGGTGGGAAATCCCCACGGTAAGAGAAATAAAAGGAGGAAAAAAATACACATGGACAAGAAAACTGGAGACAGACATCAGATTTGGAACGAGACATGTGAAGAAGTACTGAGAAAAAGAGAACATCAGCACAAAGCATGGATAACAACAGAAACCATTACCAAGATAGAAGACAGGAAAAACAAGAAAGCAGATTTAAACAGAAGCTAAACCAGAAGCTCTAAAGCCAAGGCTCATGAAGTGTACATAGAAGCAAACAAAGAAGTAAGAAGAAACATCAAAAGAGGAAGTATATTGAAGATTTGGCAAGGGAAGCAGAGGAAGCTGCAGCCAAAGGAAATATGAGGGACCTGTACAACAACACAAAGAAACTAACAAGGAAATATAAGCAAGCTAATGGCCTAATAAAAGATAAGAATGGAAAATTGCTTAGTATTATACGAGAACAATTGAAGAGATGGACAGAACATTTTGAGGAACTTCTCAATAGACCAGCTCCAACTAATCCCCCAGACATCCAGCCAGCAGAAGAGGAGCTATTAATCAGCTGTGAACGACCAAGTGGAGAAGAAATAAAGAAAGTCATAAAGTTTCTGAAAGATGGAAGAGCAGCTTGTCCAGATGGAATTCCAGCAGAGGCCATCAAAACATATATTGATTCCTCTACAGCGATGTGACGTATAATGGAAATACAGCCGACTGTAGCCGACAGCCTTTCGTGACCTCGGCGTAGTTTTATAATTTGCTAGCACGCCATGCTTTAACACCCTGCGTTTACTCATACTTAATCCACGCCTCATTTTCTTCAGATGTAAACAAACAGACATACTACCAACTTCCGCGACCTGCCAGCATAACAGGCTGACTTGTTTACCTAAGTTTCTCACGCGACCGGATCTGCCAATCATCGGACATCGGGCAGATCGCACGTGAGATAAACACTTAACCCTTTGATGTTCGTACTCAGGGAGAAATCTCTGACACCGATTAGCATTTCATCTCGAGACGCGAGCGATTTTGAAAGAAACCCCGTTATCGGGTCGAGGGTCTTTTGATGTCGGCCAGGCAGCGCTCGATGAGAAAAACGGTCGCGGGCTCAGAGGACTTTTCATCTGGTCCACAGTTTCTCAATTCTGATAGTTCGCACGTTAATGCGAAATAACACCATTAGGGATCAGAGAGCCAATGAATATATATATACAAACAGCGGTTCCTTAAACTCACTGATCAGTTGTCACTCAGAATTTCGGATAATCTAAACACGTTATTCTAGAACCATTGTGAGAGTGTGTTATTAGCATCTCGTGGGGATTGTTTCATTTCTGATTTGTGGTAATAGAAATGAGCATTTACGTGATTTAATGTGTTAAGTTTACCATTATAATTCACTGTGATTTCTAGCGTTAAAACTAGCAAAATAAATAACTATTTTACTTTGCCAGAGGTGCAGTTAGAATGATAATTTTATCACCCGCTTCTCTCACCAGAAGATACGGTTTAGTGACTGATTAAGTGTTAAGTGCGACTATAGTGACCGAATAGGATTCACCTTTATTTCATTTTGTGTTTTATAGTAAGTGACTATTGTTATACCTTATGACTAAACTAACAGGCGCCAACAATAAAATAACTATTAACGACAGACGATATGTGTAAGTGCGCGTAGGGGTAATTAAACAATAGTTGACAGTGTGAGCTGATCGTTAACGCGCGCGCGCAGAAGGGCGGGAAGGTGCATGCCTTGGTGTTAAAGAAGATTATAATGTATTTTTACATGTTGACCACACTTAGTTTTGTTAGCAGTTTAATATACGCGGTAACAATTCTATCTGGGGCCAACATGATGTAATTATACACTTATATGAATTGTAATTGAACGCGATATATATATTACGTCACTAGGTGATGATGACTTGTTAGGTGCTGCGCTAATTTATGCAGACCGTTAGTCGAGGCCTTCTGTTAGAATCTTCCGTCCTAGTCAGACGTGTTTTATGAGCTCCCGTTATTCGGTGCACCCTGAGCAGTATACCACAGGCAAAGTGGCGATACAAGGGGCATTAAAGGGAACAGCCACCATGACACTTCCCATAGCTAAAATCGATGTCAAAACTCGTTATGTGGAAGGAGTGATCAGTGCAGCAGTGTGTGATGATCCTAATTACCCGCTGGTATTAGGAAGGAACTATGTTTTTCGGGGGAGCCCTAGAAAACCTGTGATCATGGAAACGCTCCAGACCAGGTCTAGCCCTAGGAAGGAGGAGGGAATACCACTAAAGATTCATCCGAGAGAGATGAGAAAGGCCCAGGCCAAAGACAAAACATTAAAACCTTGCTTTGGCAAATTGCCGAACAGCCATAATCCCCAAAGAAAGGACAATTTTATGTAGATGATGGATTGCTTTACAGGAAAGCTGGAGCAGGACCCAATGGGCATTGCAGTTAGTACTGCCATCTTCATACAGGGAACAACTTATGGAACAAGCACATGTTGTACCAGACGGTGGACATATGAAAATTGGGACCACCTGTCAACGGACATCTGTGAAATTTTATTGGCCAGGAGTAGCTGAGGACATTGCTCAGTATATAAATTCCTGTGCACAATGTAGCAAGGTGACATCCCCAAGTTGGGAAAATAATCAGGACCTAGAAAAGCATTGTGGCAAACATAGGCCTGAAATTAAAATTAAGGTAGATGTAGTGGATAGGAAAACCCATTTTCATACCCAGTCATCCAATAAACCAGTGACCCTGGCAACTCTTTGTATGGTACCGAGAGAGTAAACAAAAATTCATCACAGTCAACCCCGATACACACTTGGTCGGAATTTGTGGAACTGGATAAAAATAGAATCGTTTGACAGCCACATTTGAAAACGAAACTGAGAGATTCCCCCAGAAAAATTGGAAGTGGGCGATTGGGCAATTGGCCTAATGCTCAGCTCTCTTCGACATACGGCTATTAATTTAGCATTATGAGGGCACCGGCGACAGTGGTAGTTGGCCGGCCCTATACAGTCCATTGGAAGTATTGTGTACGGACATGGACTGAGAATATATTATAGCAAATGCTACCGGGAGAATTGATTTCTTTGTGCAGGAAATTCATTTCCCCATATTACATATTATCGCCAGTGACGTTAAGCTGAGAAAACACCTGGTGAAAATGGACTAAATTGCAGGAAATAAAGGAGTTACACATGAATATAAGTAAAGGGTATTGCCAGATTCCAGTCAAGCCTGAGCTCAGACCATTGCTGGCTGTGATCACTTCGGAGGGGCACTATGATGTCATATGTTGCTTTTTGGGTTGATGAATACTCCGAGTGTTTTATCCAGGCTGATGAGGAAATTACTGGGTCCCTTACATAACTCAGCTATCACCAATTTTATAGATTACCTCCTCATAAATATTGGAACCTTGAGGAACGTCTAACACCTCTGGACATGTTATTGAACAGACTCAGAGAAGAGTAATGGTGGATATTGATTGATAATCAGCATTTGACAGGCAGTAGCACCTGTGCTGTTTATTTACACATGAGATATATCCCTGGATCTCAGAATGTTGGGTGCCTACTTGAATTGACCCACCTGCAGGAAACCAGGATAACACTCAGATAGAGGGAACTTCACTTTAAATATTGTCGTGGTTGTAATTACAGACATGAAAGCTCTACCCTGTGGTGAAAGCTTTAAAAATGGGGGAGCTATGTCGTATTTTGGTCTGTATTACAACACGTCAAATTTACCGCTCGAAAATATCGAAGATAAACAGTACAATTCTAACAACCAATAGAATCGCTCCTTTTTCTAGTAGTGATAAGGAACCTTTTTATGCTTGATAATAGGGCCTATTTTGTGTATTTGACAGAACGAAGATATTTTATTTCGTAAAAGCTAAAGATAGGAAAACAGAAAGGAATAGCTCAAATTAAAGCGGGGATATTACTTAAGAGGTTAGTGTAAAGACATCCTCATAATAATATTTTATTGTACGAGAAAAATCAGTTTTAATGATAATTTTACTTCAGGGTAATCCCCAATTTAGTTAGTTAAAGTATGCACAGATCTAAATGCAAAGGGCTAACTACAATATTATTAGCTAGAACGATAGAGATCAATTCCTAGTTTTATTAGAGCGTTTAATAATTGAAATCGGCCCACAAATAAGCAAAATAATAAATATTTAAACTTAGGCACATTATACGGTAGGGTTGAAAAATGAGCAGAAGGAAAATTCTTAACGCCAGTTTTGACTGTGTTTCGATTGGTCGAGCACGGCGTTATAAAAGGCCTTGAACTTGGGCGGATTCTTGCCACTAACATTTTTGAAACATAAGCGATACGAGGAAGAGCGCAAATAAAGCCTGTCTAATATTTTGTCGCCTGTATCTGAAGCAGACTCAGAGAACCATTAAAAGCCTGTATCAGCTTGTGTATTTTACCTAAGGGTTTTGTTCTGGTAATATTGCAAGTTCTTGAGACATCCACTTGAGAGGATCTATCGTGATGTACTATTCTTCATAAAATTTGAAAGAAAGCCACATGTCCCAGCCTGGAGTTCATATTCTGTGCGAACCCAGCCAGGATTGGAGGTGTCTCAGACTACATTCAAGTTAAGTGGACACATAGATCCACTGGTCAGATGATCCAACAAAGTTACCAATAATTAAAAGAAGAGAAATTAAAACTATTAAAGAATTCAAGTAAAACTCTTAAAATACAGACTTTTAGAAGATTGAAACATTATAATATGATGATTCACGAAGGACCATATTCCACTCTTATTACGTTACCAGCCAGGAACGTTGATATCACAATTGTGAACTATTAATTGAACTGTACTTTCATACATATATATAAATATAAAAATGTATGATTGCCTTTTTATGGAGAACATTCCATATTATTTATTTCATCTTGTAAATACATTCTAAACTAATTTTGAGTTTTCCTAACCAAAAGAAACCAGGTTTAGGAACAATAAATTGTAAATACTTTCATTCAGTCTTACTTAATTATTCTAATTAAGTTAATGTTCTGTTTGATAGTTATTACATGTAACTAATTTAATTTTCCTTCAATACCTGACTTTTGACAGACGCAGCACCGGATTTATTCAGAACGTTGCGCTGTTTCAAAATCGGCATTCATCACAGAGCCAGCCGATAGGATTTACCAATCAATCAATTCCCATCAGCAGTAACATCTTTTTAGCAACTAGCTGTGTCCAAATACCAGAAGTATTTGTTTTTTCCCATTCTTTGCTGTGAACACAAGACCTCGATTTTATTCTACCATTAACTATTCGAGGTGACATTATTGATCCAGGATTACATTACCAAACTTGGCGTCCATCTTTTAAAGTTATCATCAAGGCTGGACTGGGGCCAAATTTGGCACTGAACACTGACATTATCTATATCGATAAATATATTCAGGATAACTGTATATCCCAGGAAATATCACCAAGATTAGGTAAGAAGCGAGAGCGTGGCCACGTATGACAGAGAGAGAGATTGAATATTTTCTTGTTACGGTAGCTTGTACCAACCTAGTATTTTGCTCTAAAAAAATTGTTTACTTTACGGAGTAGCACGTATTATGAACTTTGTTTTCTTTACTGTCTACACTGTAACCTAGTGCTAAACTTTTAAATCTTTTGGGGTTATTAACTTAGTGGGTTCTTATCTTCTCAATGAGGGGAAGGTACAGGTATCCTGTCATATATAAATATATAAATAAATAAATATATATATATATATATATATATATATATGTAATTCTGATGTATTCGATCTTTCTTTTAGATTTTCGATGTTGTAAAGTTTAATGATAATAAACAGCAAAAGAACTAAACTTTGTGTGTTGGTCAAACCCATACCCATTTAACCATAGTTTTTCACGTTTGCGTGTCTTGTTGTCACATAGCTGTGTGTGTGTGTTTGTGGTTAGTAAACTTATATTTCCAAATATATAGAGGTGCAAGATTGTCTTATACTAAATTATAGTCGTACAGATAGGCTGGACTAGAGAAACTACTCTGTCCAAAGACAGATCTTCTCCTTACACGATCCACTCGTGAAACTCTATTTTTTTACACCTTTACTTCTCACGTACGTATCACCTTCTCCTATACTCAGGCGGGACCATTAATACTTCTAAAACCTATCTAAACGCGACAAGCGATATTATATAAACTACTTGGCAAAGTAGGGGAGAGAGAGAGGAAACATCAGCAGAATGGAAGGAAGGTTATCTGGTCAAGTTGCCTAAGAAGGGAAATTTACAAGAGTGCACAAATTATAGAGGAATAATGTTACTATCAGTGCCAGGAAAAGTATTAAACAGAATCATCCTTGAGAGATTAGAAGAGTCCATAGACAACCAACTGAGAGATGAACAAGCAGGTTTTCGACAAAACAGATCATGTACAGACCAGATAGCCACATTGAGAATAATAGTTGAACAAAGTCTGGAATGGAATTCACCGCTATACATCGGATTCGTGGAATCCAGTGCTCTTTTGGCAAAGAGAACCCCAGCTCTACAGCGACCGATTAATTCCAATTCCTCCGGGGAGCGTTCTCTTTACGCCTATATTTTTTGGATTACTGTTTATGTCACTTCAAATCAGTTCATGTAATAGATGTCACAGTGCTCACAGTGTCATAATCTTGAGGTTTCCAGTACTTAGGAAATGTCAGGTCGGTAACTTCTCACAGTATAAAAATTCTTGGTCACACCACAAATGATCAAACGTCGGAAATGTTAAGGTCAGTTAGGTCGCCACAACGGGACTGAATGTAAATGAGATTGAACATTAAATCTGGATCTATATGCCGGTTACCAAGTCACTCTTTAGGTTCTTGGGGTTGGTATTCGGTCTCTCTCTCTGGGTGTAAACACAGCCTCAGACCAGATATACCTTTAAAACCCAGAACTAAGTTAAAAAATGTTCGTTAGTATGATTATTCTCAGATTTACATGGAAGCCGCTGGTAAGGTTTAGGGTTTGACCCAAATACTGTGTAAGGAGAAAAACATACAAAATACGTAACCAATATATAGTATACACAATCGTATCCTTAACCCGCGAAAAATATAATATATTTATCCACTTCGGTTATTTAACTTAAATATAACTACAAGCTTAGAGCTTGTCTTATCGTTTAAAACTCCCGTGAAATAAAATTTAGTGATTTAAAAAAATCAGTCATCGTGAATTAGAAATAAATACATATTTCGTCAATACTCATGATTAATCAGTGCATTTACTTAGTTGGTTAAAATATTCCCTGACTGGTTACTACCAGTTAATAAAATTTATATTATAGCTGGAAGAGTTTAGCTAGAAATTATTATTTGTTCTGCTATCCACTGTAACGCTGTAAAACCTAGAGAAATATCATTGACGGACCTATTTAGTAAATCGCTCTGCACAGAATCTTAGAGAAATATAACTGACGATTTTAACACTTAATTCATCCAAACTACTAGTAGATATATTACCTTCACACAAACTAATAAGACTATTCTCCAACAAAAACTAAGAAACTCTACTCAATACGAGTGATTCTAGAATTGCAGCTACATGTCTTCTGAATCGGTCGAGTACTGGATAAATCTGAGTTAGAATGCTGAGGTTATATATCTCTGAAATGAAAGGAAATGTTACACTATTCCGAAAACCATACTCTCTCTGCCAGATGTAGCACCTACGGGAAATTCTACGTTCAATCTGCAAATCAAAGATCTTTCTTACACTAAAGCCGAAAACCAGACTTATGCTCTCTCGCTTAGATCGGCATAACGTAATTTGCTAATCAGTGCAACTTTTACACTTCTCTGCTTGTCTGGCCATTTCTAGAGAGCAGTGTCCTTAGATCTGGCAAATCGCCATGTTAATTACGTTTCGAACGAACAGTTTCAGGGAAAGGTAATAGAAATTATCTCCCTTTTGTTCCAAAATTATCTGCTCCTGATCGCTGTCCATCGAAAAGTACGTTCAACTTAACGCCACCTTCCTCTGTTGGACTATGAAAAGGTATTTGAAAGTGTAGACAGAGAATCACTTTGAATATTGATGAGTGTCGTAGATTTTATCAGATAGGTAATAGATGTTTATAGTCCTGTCTGAGCAGAGGTGATAGTGATAGCTATCTGAGAGTAAGGTGAAAGAAATAGTTTTTCTCACGAGGTGGTCGTGTAAGAGACAGGACAGTCTCTGGGTTGAGTAAATTCTCTAATCCAGCCTATCTGGACGACTAAATTTAAATCAGACGCACTTTCTCTCCTTGTACAAAATACAAGTTACACTGCACCCACATGCACACATTTCTGTGACAAATACGCACAAACGTGACAACAAACTATGGATAACGTATATGGACAGGGCTTGACCAACGCAATAACTTAAGGTTTATTAAGTTTACTTATCACTAGAACTTTACAACATAAATCATGTACATCAATAGATCATGGTTTACAGACAAAATGAAAATTAATCAAATAGGTTTTCCCCTCTGATAAAGGAAAAGAAAAAGAAGATCCCAACAGAGGTTAATTAACCCGAAAGATCAAAAGTTAACAATAAGTGTAGGGAATAGTCATTAAGAAACAAAGAACAAGTTCCTAATTAATCTATCCCGTAAATGCTCAGGTTAATGAGAACAAAAGAAAAGATTTGTATGATAGGAGTAACAACAGAAAATTATGTTACTCTCTTACAGTTCATTCAATCCTTCATACTTGTGGCCACATTCATATTCGCTTACCCAATAGTTGTCGCAGGCATTCCGTGGAAAGAAACCCTAATACGTAATAGGACTACTCAGTGTCATATTAAGTTTTGCCAAATCCAGCCCCAGACTCGCCGTAGTTGCGGACTGCAAATTGCAAGGGAGTCGCTGGAGTTGGTGATTTAATTTTTTTTCCTGGATATTTTTTTTTTTTGTGTTTTTTTTTTTTTTTTTTTTTTTTGTTTTTTTTTTTTTTTTTTTTTTTTTTTTCCTGGATAAAATACGGTATCTCTGCTTTCAGTTGGTTGGAGTAAGGTTCATACGTGGTGATCGCCGACATAGGATGAATAATACCTATATATTCTGGGTTGTCTAGCCTCTGGTTGCTGAGACACTATGTTAAGTTACTCAAATGTTGCTGACAATATATGTTGCCACACAGCTGGCTGATGAGATTGATATAAATGAAATCTGGTAATAGTTCTGGTCCAGTTAATATTATAATTTAATGGTTCTATTCTGGTTTCTCTCATGAAATGAGGAAAAATGGACCGCACAGGCCACAACAAGAAGCTCATCAATATTAAATATCCCTGGATGCTTATAGGTTATAAGACTCTAAGAACGTAAGTTCATATGGCCATAAGACCGTTAGACCGCTAGTTCGGAGGTTTTGACCAGCCGCAAACAGAGAAATGAAACACTCCACGACATCTAATAATACACTCTGTACGAGAAATCTTAGGATAACGAGCTAGTGAATTCAGAAAAATCTCTGAGCAACTGATAAAGACTATAGGAGAGACAAGGTATATATTCATGGATTCCGATCTTTTCGCTTCTTAATGCGAAAGTGACACCTACGTCCAGGGCCAGGCAAATTTGCTGTTCAATTCCTGAATCAAAGGTTATTCTGCCACCTCTGCCGACCGACGATCTCTAGCTTGTCTTTGATTATCTCTGCCTTGCCGAATATCAGCTACGTAAGTTAATTCCCCCTGAACATGTAACAATTCCAGGTACGTCTCAGACTGATCGCCCCTTGATTCTTCAAAGAAACTGTTTACACCTTGCCTCTTGTTAACGCCTGGCCTGGCCCGCGTGTTTCCCTGATCAAAGAACGATTTCACCCTATGCACTACGCTCTGTTCCACCGTGTTTAATTGCCAAACGGCTCACGTGTTAAGTGAATCAGGCGTTCGTATAGGAAAAAAATATAAACTTGATTGGGGGAGGGGGGGGGGGCAAAAGTGGACGATCGCTGCTGCGACTATTGTCATATGTGACAATGAGGCATTATGGAGTTCCCATGAAGGTCATTAACTTAAAAAGGAAGACCTATGAAGACATGGTATGCAGGGTTCTTCATGAAGGACAACTTGCAGAACCATTTAGGATTAGAACGGGAGTGAGACAGGGATGTCTCTTGTCTCCATTTCGTTTCTTACTGGCAATAGATTGGTTTATGAAAACATCGACATTACACAACAGAAATGGAAACCAGTGGAATCTGACTAGACAGCTTGATGATCTGGATTTTGCAGATGACTTGGCTATTCTGTCCCTCAACCATAATCAGATGCAAGAGAAAATGAAAATTCTCGATGAGAGGTCATAACAAGTGGGCCTAAAAATATACAGGGAAAAGACAAAGATTATAAAAATATTTGCTATAAATGATAACAAGGTTGAACTTGAAGAAACACTACTAAAGGATGTAGAATCGTACACATATCGTGGCAGTAATATAGACAGAGTTGGAGGGACACACAATGATTTCAAAATAAGAATACAAAAAAGCAAGAGGAGCTTTCATTGCATTGGGAAACATATGGAGAACAAGAGAAATCAAGTCCAACACGAAAATAAGAATCTTCAATTCAGATGTCAAGTCAGTCCTATTGTATGGCTCTGAGACATGTAGAACAACAAAAACAACAACCAAAAAGCTACAGACCTTTATAAACGGGTGCTTGAGTAGAATAGAAGGACTGCAATGATAGGACAAAGTCACAAATGTTGAAATGATGACAAGAACCAGACAAGTGCCAGTGGAACAAGAGTTGAGAAGAAGACAATAGCGATGGATAGGACACACATTGAGGAGACCTGTTGATAGCATTGCAAGGCAGTCCTTGTTCTGGAATCCACAGGGAAAGAGAGGCAGAGGTAGACCAAAAACACATGGAGAAGAGAGCTGGATACAGAGGTGATATTGATGAGGAAAACATGGAAAGAATTTGAGCGGATGGCACAGGACAGGAAGACTTGGCATGTGCTTGTTGAAGGTCTGTGCTCCTCGGGGAGCTAAAGGGTATTGATTGATTGACTGGACATAAGGGCCAGGCATGTCTTTGTTGAAGGCCTTGAACACCTGATCGCCAGCAAATATATTTTTTTACTTTTTCTTTGAACAACTTCACAAGTACATTGCTCATTCTTTTATTAAATAAATTAAAAAAAAAAAAAAAAAAAAAAACAGAGTTCATTCTTTCGATCCACGTCCCCAACACATTGTCACATTCCTTCATTATCGAACCCCGAGCGAAAGACGCAACAATAGAGAATGCAGTCAGCGACTCATAGCTTGACTGCTTGCGTCAGGGTCAGCGAACCAGAGCTGACCAAGACCCTACTCCACCTCCACGTGGTGGTCCTGCAAACAGGCTGCATCACTGCAGTCATGCTGAGAAAGTAGGGATCGAAGAGGGAAGGCAAACCCGGACCCAAAAAATGCCTTGCTGAAGTCGGATGTGCCGGCCGAAAGGCGCAGATATCGCAGCTCTGCTGTAAACAGACACAACGCTACCAACGTCCTTTTCAGGACGAACGAGGAAGAAGAAGAAGAAGCAGAACCCCTAGCAAATAACCGGCACAACATGACCCGTGGAGGGGGGGGGGGGAGTAATTATGTTGACTGTTTCTACTGAATGTCCTTGTGATGGCACTAAAAAAAAAAAAAGAAGGAAATGTATAGTCGTGATTTGGTCTGTCTTACACCACGGTCACATTTACCGCTCGCAATAATATGGGAAAACGGACCGATACAATAGCCAATGAAAACGCTCCTTTTTCTGGTGTGTATAAGGAAACCTTTTTATGCTTAACATAGAGGCCCATTTTGTGTAAATGATAGTACGAAGTTATTTAATTTCTTAAGGACTAAAGATGTTTAAACGGAAAGGTATAGATATTTCAACAACGGGGATGGTACTTAAGAGGTAGGTGCAAAGACTTCCTCGAATAGTAGTTCATTTATAGAGAAAAATCGTTTAAATTGACATCTATACATCAGGGTAGTCCCCAATTTAGTTAGTTGAAGTCTGCATAGATTTAAATGCATTTTGCTAACCAAACAATTATTAGATAGAAAGGTAGAGATAAATTCACAGTATAATTCTAGCTTTAAATGATCAAAATCGGCCCAGAATTAAGAGAGATAATAAATATAAAAAATATTGCACATTGAACAAGCAGGCAGAAATACGCAACGTTTTTAGATTCCTAATACCGGTTTTGGACCATGTTATCCGAGAGGGAGGGTTCGGTACTATAAAAGTCATTGAACTTGGCTGATTTGAGGCCACAACTTTTTCAAACACATGCTGAACGGAAGAGAGCGGCAAACGTGTGCTGTCAAATACTTTGCCACTGTATCTGCATAGCAGACCTAGATACCCATTAACATCCTGTTACAGCTTATGTGTATTGCCTGAGGGTAAGAAAGAATATATATATGTATATACTTATGTAATTTTCCTGTGATTAATCCACTTGTGTGTTAGAAATCAATTTAAAGACGTCAGAGGTCATGACGCTCAATGTGAGCAACCCTGAGCCCATATTAGTAAGGAATCAGCAACTGGTACCGACAGACACCTTCACATACCTAGGATGCATAGTAACACCAGACGGCGGGGCAGGCAAAGACATCAACATCAGAATGAATAAGGCAAGAACAGCCTTTTTTAGCCTAAACAACATCTGGAAGTCCTCTCAATACAGCACAAGCACAAAATTAAGATTATATCAGAGCTGTATGCTTTCTGTGCTTCTCCATGGTGCGGAATGCTGGAGAGTTACAGAGAAGGAAATGTCGAAATTGTCATCTTTTCACACAACAAGCCTAAGAAAAATTCACCGAATCTATTGGCCGAATACCATCACCAACCAAGATCTGCTTACTCGGAGCAAGCAAGAGGACATGCACACCATCATAGCTGGCAGACGCTGGAGCTGGGTTGGCCATGTCCTCAGAAGAGACCCCGATGCCCAACAACAGAAACAGCTATGCTTTGGACGCCCCTGAAGGAAAACGAAAGAGAGGCCGACCAAATAACAACCTGGCGGAGGACTGTGGAGGCTGAGATGCAAAGAATGAACCAGAGTTGGGGCACTGTACGAAGGATGGCCACCGACCGAGCAAAGTGGAATCAATTTGTTGTTGCCCTACAAGACGCCACTAGACGTGATGGCCACTGACTGCTTTGACGGTCGGCGGCTAAGGATCAAAGAAAGAGAAGAAGTGTTATAAAGTGTGTTGAATGTGTTAAGAAAAAAATTACAGGACGATTGTGCTGCCAGCTTGAACGCAAGCATGTGTTGACTTTTAGAGACGAAAGCCAGCATTGGGAAATGTGTAGAATATTATTTACTGAGATTGATGAAAAATACGACTGTAAGTTTAATAATGCATTTGAAGGAGTATTTCCTTAAAGGATTGTAACCGACACTGATCAGGAACTAAGAAATGTTGACAGGATTTAGTTAACATGTATTAATCAAGGTGTCACTTAATAGTTTGTCGACTTAAACCAAAATCATTGTATGGGAAGCATAATCATGGACAAATGGATTTAACCTTAGGAATTTATAAGGAAAGTGTAATCACATTGAACTGGCCGTGAGTGGTACTGAGGGGTAAATTGTCCTGTGCAAACTGTTATCACATGACTGTCTGACACTGTTTGTTACGTCCATTGTGTGTGTGTGGATAGAATAGTGCTGGACCATACAAGGGTTGTGATTATGTTTTGTATTACAGGTTTTGTTTATCATGCAATTACTAAGATTGTACGAGACATTGACACTTCTGTGGGACTCTGTGGTGCAAACGTTCTCCCTGGTTTCATTGAACTAGTCACCCTGTTTTCCCCCAGGCCTGGAGATCCAGACATTGTGTGATCTTAGGCTATAGTTGGATGCTTTCTCATTTTATAGAGATAAGTGGAAACGCAATTCACCACTGGTCAGCCTACTCCAGAAACATTGTATAAGAAATAAAAATACAAACAACAAAAACAGTTTGAGTGATGACTCAATGGAAGGAATTTATTAATTAATACCAACATTTACAGTTACAGCGAAAGTGATAACTATATGTTTGTTAAATAAATAATTGATATTTGAAATATAACTTATATCATATTGAACTATTGTGGAAATGGTCATTTCATGTTTTAAGTTTATTTTATTTTATAAAATAATTTGAATTCTTTATCATTTTAGTCCTAACCGATAAATGAGAGAAAAAACGGTTTATAGGTATCCAATTTAAATTGTAAAATTTTTATATATAAGCAGGTCTTGCTTAAAAAAAAAAATTATTTAATAATTGAGAGTTAAAAATTTCTGTTTGATATATATATATATATATTTTTAAATATATAGCATAAATTTTTATTATATATATATATTTATATATATATATATAGTTATATAATATATATATATTTAATATATAATTTATAACATGTTTAATTAATTAATTAATCCCCTAGCAGAGTCAATATAAATTTAATAACCATTATTCAAGGGAGGATCTTGAGAGGTAGCACTTAGACCTTCAGTAACAAACACTGTCATCATACTTGAAGGTTTATACAGCTTGACCCTACCTTTGATTGTCGATACACCCTTGTTTTTTTCTTCAGAGAAGGGGTATTTCTTGTAAGACCAGTCTCTTATCTGGCACTATCCTGGTATCATCTGATACATCTTTTTGTCCAGGATATCTTATATTTTAATAACATCTGAACCTCTCGCGACATATATCTTAACATAAAATTAAAAACCTGATATCGGGAACTGAGAGCATCAGAGCGCTGATGAAGTGATATGACTGACGTCACACATGACTCACCCTCCAGGATCTAGGTCAGGGGTTTTAACCTTTCTTGTGCTATAGACCCCTTTAATTGTCCAATGAATTCTGCGGACCCTATAATTGTCCAGTGAAGGCTACGGGCCCTTTTATTGTCCAGTGAAAGCTACGGACCCCTTTGATTGTCGAGTGAAGGCTACGGACTTTTAATTGTCCAGAGAAGGATACGGACTCCTTTGATTGTCAAGTGAAGGCTACGGACCCCTTTGATTGTTCAGTGAAAGATATCGACTCATTTGATTGTCCAGTGAAAGCTGTGGGCCCTGTAATTGTCCAGAGAAGGCTACGGACCTTTTGATGAAGACTACCACCCCTTCTTAGAAAACAAAATTTATAGACGCATTAAAAAAATTTTTTACATGCAAGTAATATATTTTATTACAAAGAAAAAATTGTTAAGTTTATATTTAGTTATACTGAAATACACACACAAAAAAATATGTAAAAAAAAGAATGTCTTTCTTTAAATAAAAAAAGAATGTCTTTCTTTAAATTAAAAAAAAATTAAAAAATCTATGATAAGATGACGAGTACATATATTTTTAAAAATAAACTTAAAATTTTTATGGGACCCCCTAGAATCACGTCAAAGACATTTAAGGAGTCCGTGAACCATTTTTTAAGACACACTGATCCAGATCAAAGTTTTTTGTTTTATTTTTAACCAGCGGCACTTTGGCTTTCAGCCCTTCGGCCCAATGTCATGTAATTGCGAGGCTGGGGAGCCTGTGGACTTTCCTTCCAACCCGGTCAGGAGCTTTGCTCCTTCCCATCCACAGAGGGTTTATTTCAGGAGCCGTTCAGGTTATTCCGTCAAAATCCCGCTCGATGTCACTGCTTCAAATGCCTACGCCCGGGCTTGAACCTTGAACACCTGATCGCCAGCGCAATGTGATAACCATTACACCAGCGCAGCTCCTAGACCAAAGTTTAATATACCTTAAGTGAGTCAAACAGTTCTATATGCCACAGTTTATTACAGTTTTGAACTAAGGCAGCAATATCACGCATTGTTTACCAATATATTTATACACGCCAAAATAAAATACATCAACCGAGTAATCATGCTTACGTCTCTTACATCCGACAGAAAGTCAGGACCGATAACAACATTTCAGCTTGATATGTAAGCATTTATCAAACTGTAGTTTATTAGCAGAAAAATATCAACAGGAATAAAATGCGAGTCAAGACATATAAAAATATTAAGTAAAAATGGGAAATGTTTCTTTGCATCTTGTTTTGATGATGTTGAGTTCGCTTCTGTGTTTTTGACGTTGAGCTAAAAAGTGTGAGTGCAGATTTAAACAGCCGAAACATTTTCGCTAATTAAGAGCACTGTACATTACATTGCATCGGCAGACGCGATATACCTGGACTTTTTATATTCCTACATGTTCGGGTAGATAGCGCCGGGAGATTAATGCCTCAATTTTCTTCCCGTTGGGGATGAGATAGCCAGGAAGTGGCAACGTTGGGTTAAATGATTCTCTGGTTACACTAACGAAAAGTTCATCTTGAATTTGATGCTAAATGTTTAATAGAAATAGCAGTTAATGGCTTTTGACATTTTATATTCTTCTTCTCCTTCTTCTTCTTCTTCTTCTTCTTCTTCTTCTTCTTCTTCTTCTTCTTCTTCTTCTTCTTCTTCTTCTTCTTCTTCTTCTTCTTCTTCTTCTTCTTCTTCTTCTTCTTCTTCTTCTTCTTTTACTTCTTCTGTGTCTTCTTCTTCTTCTTTGTTTTTTCTTTCTGTTTTGTAAGTCTTTCTTTTTATCTTCGTCGAACATTTCGTTATTTTCTATTGATCTACCGCCTTGTCCATTGCCAGCAAGGTAATCCCTCAAACAACCCACAAAATTCTGGGCATTGCTAAACATTCCTACTTAACTCTTTAATTTCTGTTCTGAACATGGAATTTCCCCTACCAAATCAGTAAATGTCTGATGTCATATAATTTCTAGAACGCTAAAGAGGGGTATTACAGTTTGATTTCTCAAAACGTAATCCTGCAAATAACTTATTCTGCCTCAGGCCAGCTAAACTTCTGTCTACAGCTTTTACAAATTGTGGTATAGCAAATCCCTGTTTCTCCAGACTCAGTAGTCAACTTCCTCTGGAAATAGTCCAGCATTACGATATTCGACAGAGGAATTAGACCAGTTATAACTTCAGATATGAGAAAGCAGACTTCCCACCGCTTCAAAGCTACTAGTCTTCGATATCTGAAAGAACGGTAACAATTTTGCATCAGGAGTGATGCAGGTTGTGATTACAACCACGCCTAAAAATTTGGAGGAAGGTTATCTTTGAATCTTTTCATCCAATAGGATGAGGATGTAACGTGAAACCCGACCACGGACAAAATAAAGGCCATAACTTTTCACCACTATCTCATCATCCTCATCGAAATCAAGGTAGAGAATATGTTCATGATCCTTTAAAGTTTTTATACTAACTTACTTACTTAGTCATTCGTCTTTTACCCTGAAGTATAGAGGTTTGCTAGAGAGAGCTCTATACTATCCTATCAGCTGTCTTCTTCCTGCCCTGGTTCCAATCTAGTCCCTAGTCCTTCAGAATACTTTCTAATGTTGTACTCCCAGCGAACTGTGGGTCGTCCTGGAGGTCTGGATCCCTAGCTCTTGGTTTCCCATTTTTGTCGTAGTAGCCAATCTTCTCCAATTCTGCAGACATGGCCAAATCATCGTAATTGGAACTGTTCCACTCGGGCCTGCAGGGGCTAGGTTTTGAGACCAATACGTATCGTTAGTTAGTCTGCTTCAAAACACAGCTTCTGTATAATCCTGAGTAACTCTGACAAAAACCGCGCGCCATATATTGTAGAAATTGTATGATACACTAGCAAATGGAAAGACTTCCGTATTCGTGGTGTTTTAAATGATTACTTCAGCCTTGGACAGGCAAAATGGCCAGTCCTCAATTCTGTGCAACCCGAGTGGATGAAGGATGCAAATTAATTACATAAGTAGGAAAAGAAGTTCCACTTGGAAGAGGTCTCTAATTCTACAACAAGAATGTTACTTTTAGAGGTAGGTGTTCTCCAAAGACTTCCACGAAAAGTAGTTTATTAAGAGAGATTTATTGAGTGGAAAGGCTTCGACACATCGGGAATTAGTCCCTAATTTAGGTATTTAAAAATATGCATAGAATAAAATGCACCTAGGAGACTAAAAGATTTTTAGCTAGGAAGATAAAGATTAATTCAGGGTATAATTTAAAGCCTTAGATCTGAATAAAATCGCTCCAGAAATAAGAAAGATAAGGGGGAAAAACTAGTTTTTTCATAATTGAACAGAGAGTGACAAAAATATGCCTCATTTTGGGATTTCGCAATACCCCGTTAGCCCCCTGCTTTCCGATTTACGCCGGATTGTGCTAGTATAAATAGACCTTGCCGTTGCTAAATTGGGGCCATAAGATTTGAAAAACACAGCGAGCAGAAAGAAGCGGTAACTTGTAAATGAAGACTGCCTTTGCCAGTTGTACCTGAGAGCAGATCAAGTTTGCCATTTACAGCTCGTCTGTGTGTGCCTGAGGGTAAGAAACATATATATATATATATATATATATATATATATATATATATATATATATATATATATATATATTATATATATATATATATAATTATATTGATTTGCTATTTTTTCACTACAGTGTGTTGGTAAGTGTGTAGACGTGTTCAGCAACCATTGTGTAATTTCTGAAGGACTTACCCGCCTGTGTACATTCAAATTAAATTGAGAATGATAGAAGAATTGTGTCTGTAGGTTTGGAAAAGCTTTTAAAGAAATATTTCTTGAGGAAATGAGACACATGCCTGGAATATAAGAAAGAAGGAAAGAAATTGTTTTAATGTATATGGATCAAAGGTATTACTTAGTATTTTATACTAGACCAAATCATTGTATGGAGGCGGATCATGGACAGATGGATTCTAACTAAGGTTTTAAAAGGAAAGTTTAGTCACGGTGAACTGGATGTTGGGTAGTTGTATGTGCTGGTATATATTGTCCTGTGCATTTGCTAGCACATTATCTGACACTGTCTGTCGTCCCCATCTTGTGTAATAATGGAATAGTGATGGACCATATAGGGGTTACGTTTATTTTTGTTTCAGGTTCTATCCTGACTAACTACAAAACAAAAACAACTTTACTAGAGTCCCATCCACCTCTGCTGGACTCTGTGGTGCAAGTGCCCTTGTGGTTAACAGGGCCCAGATACCCAGCTTCCACCCCCCGGAGAAATTCCAAATACGTGTTCACCCATGGCAGCAGAGTGCCAGATCTCTAAACACAAGATAAGTGGCAAAACAAAGCCACTGATCAGCGTATCCAGTTTATTACCCCTGTACTAAAAGACAAGATGCAAGTAAACATAGTGAATGATGAAAGTGTGGACATAAATTTACCCATTACTACCTTCACAGTCAAGAAATAGTGACAAAACTCATTAGTATCATATCAGTGTTCTTTAAAAGGAGATAATTAATCCAGTTGATAACCTTCAACAATTTAATAACTTATGATATTGTTAATTATTTTCAATGTTTATTGATTTATTGTTGTAAATAAATTTGATTTCATTTCAAACTTTCCAGACCGAAAAGAGAAAAGGTATAGGCTAAATAAATTGTAAATATTTACCAACAGACTACTTACTTATTAAAGTTGAGTTCATGTTCTTGTTGGAAATAATTTTCTTAATATCCCCTAGGAGAGTCAACAATAATAATATGAATACAATAATCAAGGGAGGATCTTGAGAGGGAGACCATAGGGATCCAGGATAATACACAAACATCATACCTGGAAACTTATACAGCTTGACCCTACCTTTGATATCCATACACCCTTACTCTTTTCAGAGAAGGGGGTATTACTTATAAGACCAGACTCTTATCTGGCACTGTCCTGATATCAGCTGATACAACTTTGTGTCCAGGATATATTATATTTTAATAATATCTCAACCCTCTCGCGACAATCGTCTGGTTGTGGACCATTTCTTTTCTTGTTACTTCAACCACCGTCCTCATAGATTTCATTTCTGAGGTTTTGTGACAGAATAACCTCGAACGTCACATTTACCTGTACCATCCTATAATTCCTTCTGAGCTCTTCCCTTTAGTTTTTCCAACCTCTGACAGTATTTAGTATTTTCGATTCATTGTTTACACTCCCTTACCTCAATTCTGGTTATGTCCGGACTTCAGAGACCAGCTTTTGCTGATTATGGTAATCAAACCCTTTCGTTTGAACCCATATTGACAACTGGTATTGGTAGAGAGAAGTGTGGTTTACTAATGTGTAAGACATTTTCCTGCCAGACTGTGCATGAGTGAGGCCGATTAATAAGTAAACAACCTTGGGATGACCGTAGTCGATTATCTTTTCAACTGGTCTGACCAGTTTGTTAATTGTTGGCTAAACCGGGTAACTGGGATAATCTTTTCCGGACAGATTTGTCGGAAGAATAATTATCCATCTTGATAGATATTACATGTGATACATTTTGAAGTAGTGAGTGTAAACATGATCGATAATGGACGGTAGGTGGCTGTTGCTGTCATTTTCGACGGAGTCATCTGTCAAGTTATTTGCCTATGTTTTATCATAAGTATAATTGTGTCTTTACCTGCGATGTCAGGTTGATTAGGGGGTTGTCTTCCCTTGTTTATTCATTCATTGTGTTTTGACCTTTAGGGTCAAAGGTTGACAGTTCGGGCGTAGGCCTATGGGAAGGTTTTTTAAGCGGGAGAGAGATATACTTCCGGCAAGCCGGGAAGGTCTTGTTTTTCTGAAGGGACCAAGAGTCCATTGTTTTTCGGGGAGAATCTTCGAAGTAACTGCTATGGCAGTTTTCCCCAGTGAATCTCTGTGCGTCGGGATGACGACAGAATTCCTTGTGTAGTTCTGAGGATTCATTTACCAGGTAATACCGCCCTTTATGCATTATTACGCTTTTCGGTGGCAGAACATGTAAAGGATTACCTAGGGTGAACAGCAGTTCACGGATCCGCCATTTCAGAACTTATATATTTGTGCTCGAGGTAGCCATCCAAGACTGTTAGTCTTATATTGTCCAGAAATCCAGTGACGAAGATATATTGTGGGAGCCGCAGATTGGCGGGATTTATGTCTACACTAAGCATTACTGCAGGGTTGATGATAACCTGCTTATCAGAAGTACACAGCCGACGTCAGAACGAGGCCTGTGTTTTCGGCTATTATACTACAGCCTGATAATGTGCAATTGGCGGGGAGTGCCATGTTGCACCTATGTGTCAAAGTGACTAAGGCATCTGACGCGTTTAGTCAGAGACGCCAAGGGCGACGCTACGAACTGTCATTATTGAAGAACTTTGCTATTGACCATGCACGTCTATTCCGATGTTTACCTTTTTGAATGCCAAATGTATACCTATCGATTTCCGGTCAGCATGACCTTGTTACACTGACTGTTCCTGTTGATACTATGAGTGTTCTCGTCAATAAATGTCTTGAAACATGCCTGCAGTGTCCAAGCATCCTTGACTACTGCATGTGAGTGTATGGGTTGCAGGGTCTACATATATACGAGCCTAAACACATTCGCGCCTTCATTCGCACCCACACTCAGTTCATCATACGCTCGCACTACACATCTAACAACAAGTATACTGTCTTGGGCCAGTGATCACCTCAACAAGAGAAAAAGACAGTTACAGTGGCATACCATATATGGTGATTGTAAACAACGCATTTATTTTTTGCGTTTGTTATGCAGGAAATGTTTCGTGAAAGAAAGGGAAATATACGCATCTTGCATGTTTGGCATTTGAGATATGAAAATACAACATTTCGGACTAGAGTCTTGTCATATGGTAGCAATCTGGATGTGGGCCGAATATCGCCTTATAATTTAGCATGTTGTGACTTTACCGCACTGTGAATTTCAACTCGTCAAGACAGCCAGACAAGCCAGAATAAGGAATAGGATCAGGATTCCACTTTAAAGGACCGGACAACGTGTTTGAGCATCTTGTGGACTTATATCCCAGGAAGACTCTATCTTCATTTATACGGAAAGCCTGGAATCATAGAAACCTGAACATTATGTCATAGTGGGAGTCTACTGCAAAGTAACACACCAGACCACGTGTAAGAGGCATCTTAAACATGTTGCCGAAACTATTTCTCAGAGCCAGAAGTCAGTCTGTATTCCCAAATAAATTTGGGTTAAGTTGTACATTTTCATAATTATATATTTTGCCTTATTAACATGTGAAAATTGCTAGTGAGTATCCAAGTGTTAAGTCATATTTCCTATTAAGGGGAGTTAAGTGTTAAAGACTTGAATGTACGGGTCGGATTTTTGTACACGCTAGTAAACACTCTCTGCGTGATGAGAAAATTTCTTAGTTGGGAGCTGTAGGCGGTAATTTTTGAACACAGCTCAACTGAGTGGTTGTTAGTTTGCTTTTTAAAAATAAGATAAAGTTTTCGAATGTTCTTAGTGAGGTTTTGGGAAGAGACGGTTGGGGCTGAGCTGAGTTCTCATGCGGTAGTTCGCATGAGGGATTTTTACTGAGCTGTTTTGAGCAGCGGTAATTTCGTGACAGTGTGTTGCTGGCGGAGCTTCGAAATGGTTGTTCTATTTCGTTAGTATGTCCAGATATTATTATCGAGGGATATATTCCTTGGAAGAGAAGATGGAATATATTGTTGTAGGGAAGAGTTTCCTTCCTAGATTGATTGTTCTGAGGCCATTGAGTGTACCGGCCAGTGCTATGAGTCATATTTACTTTCTTGATGGATTTACTTTCTTGTTCTTGATGGATTTAGTGTTATAATACTAGAACTGCGATGTATGCAGTCTTCTTGATGGATTTACTGTTATAATACTAGAACTGCGATGTATGCAGTCATTTGTTGACGGATATTTTCACTGTAATACTATGAAATGAGAACTGTGGTGAACTGCAATGTAGGCAGTCCTTTTGATAGATGTTCTTTCCTATGGATTTATATTATACTGGAAAGTTACGACGTTCTTTGCAACCTATGTGCCATGGATTTTTGGATGCTATTGTAACTTGTGACAGTGTACCGTTCCTGTGTCGATGTTACTGTATGAATAAACTATGTACTGTGAATTGCATACGAATACTAGTCTTACCCGTTGGTCTATGCTTGACCGTACGTTGTGAGTGATGGTACCATAGACACACTTAAAAAACCTACACATTCGCGTATATATATTTACACATCTGTCGGCCACCTGTAAGCCCGACCTGGCTGACTTCGCCCTCGTCAGCGATTCTTCACCACCCACCACAAACATTCTACAACTATCAATATTGACAGAACATTTATGTTATTGCTGTAATATTCGGTAACAGAACGGTACCACCTAAAAACATACTTTAACACCAAGTCATACGAGGCTGGTAACCTCAGCAAATAGAATGATGGTGTCATGAACCACCAATGCAAGAGCTTATGACTGCTTTATGTGGGTTTCTTATAGAGAACCAAAAGCAGAGGTAGTCCCAAGTTCCATATGAAGCAGGGAGTGGATGATGATAGACCTGATGTACATGCTTATTATATTAACTTTTTCAACCAGTCCATGTGTAAATGTAAACATGTTAAATATACGATGTTTTCCAGAGAGGGTAAAGGCAGATGGGATGGTAGAATGAAAGGGTGGGGGGGGGAGGGGAAAGCTGATTTTGTGTCATGTAACCCAATACTCAGTAGAGTCTTTGTTTCTCTCTTATTTCATGATACTAGTCGTGGTACCAATCGGTGGTGCTATCTGTGGAACAAGTGAGTCTTATAAGTGGCCTGCAGTCAAAGCTAGACACGAACAGCAGGTGGGTCTTAATAGACGCTGGACCGTCTTTGCAATCACTTCACGATACCACGAAGAACGTGTTGCGGCCACCAGACTTGTCCAGTGACGAGAATGAACCAGTCAATAACCTGCAAAGAACAAACATCAGCTGGAGCAGAAACCAACCGACATTTTACTTGGTGCTAAGTACCCATTCAAAGCTGCCAAAGGAACTCTCTATTGTCAAATAAGAAAGATCTCTTCAAATCAGACCATCACCTATGACGAAATTTTAAAGACTATCTAAATTCATGTCACCCTTATTTATTTTACAATTGTTTACGTTAATTGACTATTACATTTTGTTATCTGTAAATATACAAATGTATAGTTGATTTAGTCATTTTGAGTGAACTGCACCCGTGTGTCTCAGTCATCATAAATACTTAATAGATCTTTTTAAGTAATATTTTATTGAGTTAAATCAGTTGGGGGCTCGGTAGATCGAGCAAGATTTATGCTATGAAACTCATAGAAGGTCAAGAAAGATAAAAAGTTTACACGGCCTTGATCCTATCAGCCGTAGTACTTGATTTCTATAAGTTCCTTTGAGGCTCCCTGGAATTGAAGCACTATTCTTCAATTCACATCTCTGCCAAGAGTAATCTTGAGCGAAAGGTAGACACTTTTGAAGACTGTCAGTAGATACTCTGAATTTTGGCTACTGTTGGACCATCACTGCAGAGCAATGGAGTAAATCCCGTGACAAGTTTGGGGCTGGCTTTTAAAGAATTTTTATACAGATTTCTATTATAGGACTAAAGCTGCGATATTATTATCTTACATATTTACCTACTTAGTCGTTCCTCTTCTACCGTGAGGTGTAGAGGTTTGTAAGAGAGAGCGCCATACTATTCTATCGGCTGTCTTCCTCCTGGCTTGGTTCCATTCTAGTCCTCGGTCCTTCAAAGATTGTCTAATGTTGTACTCCCAGCGGACTTTGGGTTGTCTTGGAGGTCTGGATCTCTGGCTCTTAGTTTCCCATGCTTCCGTGATAGCTGATCTTCTCCCATTCTGCAGACATGGCCAGACCATCTCACTTGGGACTGTTCTACTTGGGTCTGCAGGGGTTGGGTATTTAAGCCTTGACGTATCGTCTGGTTGCGGACCATGTCTCTTCTTGTTACTTCAACCATCTTCCTCAGATACCTCATTTCTGAGGTTTGGATCTGGCTTTTGTGAGTTGTAGTCATTGCCCATGACTCGCATCCATACGTAAAGACTGGGACATGGGTGGAGTTGTATACAGCCATTTTCGTCTTCTTACCAACTTCTCTTTTGCTGAGGAATCCTCGATCTATGGCTTGAAAAAGTCTCCCAACTGCTGCTCTTCGCGTAGCCAATTCTTCTTTGATGCCTCCCTTCCGGTCTATGACAGCTCCAAGATATTTAAAGTTCTTGACCTGTTCTTCCAGCTTAATCTGATGTTTTCTTTCCTCTCGTGATATCACCATGGTTTTTGTTTTGGAGCTGCTCTTCTCCAGCTCTTTCTTCCAGACTTTCAGGTTGGATTGAAGATGTGCCTCTGATTTAGCAATTAGGGCAACATCATCAGCAAATGCCAGCTTTAAAATACAGACCAGTCTCATCTTCCAGTACCCCACTGAATACTTTCCTGTCCTCTCCTTACATGCCTTGATGACATCGTCCATGAGGAGTATGAAAAGATAAGGTGACAGGATATCACCTTTTCTTACACCAGTGGTGGTCCTGAATTCTTCTTACTTATGGGTTGCCATCCTCACATAATTTCTGCAAGACTTGTAGAAGCTCTGTGTAGCATGAATCAGAGATGTTGGAATGTTCTTCCTTGCCAAACAGTCCCAGAGTTTGTTCAAGGGGACCTTGTCAAATGCCTTTTCCAGATCTAAGAAGCAAAGATGGATCTCACTCTTATACTCAAGAGCCTTTTCACTCAACCGTCTGAGTGGGAAGATTAGGTCTTGAGTACTTCGATTTGCTCGGAAGCCACACTGGACCTCATCCATTTGTGGCTCAACAAGGCGTCTGAGTCTCTGCTCCAGTATTCTAGAGTAGATTTTACCAGGGACACTGAGAAGGGATATGCCTCTATGGTTTATACATTATCGGTTGTCACCCTTTTTTAAAATCGGTGTTATTATCATCAGTGAGATATAGCTTAAGTGCTAACTTCAATTCCACCGAAGAAGAAGAAGAAGAAGAAGAAGAAGAAGAAGAAGAAGAAGAAGAAGAAGAAGAAGAAGAAGAAGAAGAAGAAGAAGAAGAAGAAGAAGAAGAAGAAGAAGAAGAAAAAGTAGAAGGAGAAGAAGAAGAAGAATCACAGGATATAAGAATAGTGCTTAGTTCAATGTAAAAGCTAGCCTTGAGTCCAGTGATTGCGTCATTAATAGGCTGGACTGCCCGTGGTAAATTTTCGGTGTTATGTCTTGCGGGTCGCACTAATGACCCGTCATCGAAGCATCATTTTTCGGTGATGCCTAGATGGCAGGGAGGATAGTGTGATTCGCTTGCATAGCTAGGCGGGGTTGTCGCACGAAAGGTCCTGGGTTCGAGTCCTGGGTAAGCCACTCACGTCTGTTGTTTTTCTGTTGTCTAGTGTTCTACTTCTTTATTTCTTACGAGTGCCTGAAAACATACCTTTATGTTTGTCTAATATTTATTTACTGTTTACAGGCCTCGGGTTTCCCTTCCTTATGTGTTATAAATGTTTATAAAATAGGCAAGTATATTAGCTCATTCTTGTAGACATCTTCACATTTTAAACAAATTACCGTATTGCATGGACGTATTTTAAAGTAGAGTAGAATATGACCTAGAGGTTCGTGGAAAAGGGAGCTGGATATATACTTGAGGAATGTGGGAAAGACATCGAAAAACCTTTAACGGATGAGACGGGACAGGAAAGCTTGGCGTGAATATCTTGAAGTCCTATGTTCCTTAGGGAGCTGAAAAGTAATGAAAGAAATAATGAATGAATACAGAATTAAAAAGGGATTTTTCCGGAAAAATTCTTCGTCAGTCCGCGTGCCATCTGCAATATTTTTGTATCGTTTATCATTGCTCTCTCGTTGCCTTAGTACTGTTTTATCCCATCGCCATTTCAGTTTGATTTGAGAAAAACGCATTCCAAGTTTTTGGGGTACTAGTTGAAAAGAAGGATATATCACAATAAAATGATTGTTATTTTTATACAGAATTGACATCATTGCACTCCGGGCAAACCCATAGGTGCTCAGTCTCCATCAGTATATGCCGAAGAGTATGAATGCTAACTGTTCCTGTAGCCCGCTGGTTGTAAACACGACGGATGCATCCTCTCATACGTCCATCTCTACTAGCCTTACGTTTGATGCCAAATTCCAACAGTCTTAACCTTGATGATTCATCTATTGCAGTGTCATTCTCTAAAAGGCGATCATTAATTTTTCTGAGTATATCTCCCTTATCCATATCTAGTGTCTCCACTATGGGTGCTCTTGATGCTAGTCTGTCAGCTCTGTCATTACCACATACCCCAGCATGACTGTCGTGAAATGACGTCTGTCTCACATCACGAATTCTAAATATTCTGACCATACGGCGCGCCATACATTGTAAAAAGATATGATACACTAACCAATGAAAACGCTTTCTTGGTCTTGTGTTTACAACTGCTGGGAAAATAAAGATGGCAAGACCCTATTTGTGTAACATGATTAACTTCGGAATTTTACTACAGCAGTATGGAAGAAGTACCACTTGGCAGAGGTTATCAAAACAATATTAGGGATGTTACTCTACCAGTAAGTAGTAATTCTTTTACTAATAATATTATAGGACGGGAAAATCTTAGGTTAAATGCATTCAAAGCTTCAGGTTGGCCTACGTTTAGCAGTTTAAACTATGCATAACAGAAAATGCAAGTAGTAACCAAAAAGATTATTATATAGATATGTAAAGCCTAATTCCAAGTATAATGTAAGCTTTAAATGACTAAAATTGCATCAGGAATAACGAAGATAATAAAAAAAAGTAGTTTTCCTACATTGTACAAAAGGCAAAACGGTACCCATATTTTATGATAGTTATTGCATTCCTCGGGGATTCCATCTCGTACGTCCGAGGCCAGACTATAAATAGACTGGCTTAACGAACTCGGTTAGTCACTATTATTTGAAAGACACAGAAAGCGGGGAGAAGAAGAGTATATATTAGAGCAAGTGTTTCCCTTCTGTACCTGTAAAGCACACCTTAATCAACCATTAAGGGCTAGTCTGTGTGTGTGCCTGAGGGTAAGAACAACTCTCTGTATATATATGTATATATATTTATGTGGAATTATATTGATTAATCCATCTGTGCGATACGACGTGTAATAAGTATAAATG